>CAJHQP010002944.1:0-75499 GCA_905132765.1 Moricandia arvensis | reverse complement strand
TACGATGCTATTAATACCCACATTTCTTGTAGTGTAAGTGCTAAGTTTTGTTTTGAGAATTGTCATGTCCTCTGTGCCCCTCTCCTTTGCTTCTCTTATATATGCCTTCGAATGTTTGTTGTCTTTCCTTTTTCGCCTCTGATTCGGGTTTATCCTTCCGTGGAAATCTTCCTTATCTTTTCGATTTTTTCATAATTATACTCGAAACTTGACAATTATCTTCTTTTCTTGTTATCTTTGCGGAAATCCAGTAACCGTCATTGCAATAGGGATCATTCCCGTATAAAATCGTAAGTGGGACTTTATCGTGTTTTAGACCCATTCGGACCATTTTGTGATTTAAACAATTTTTACGATTTCTTTCAGATAAATCATCCTTTATACGATTACACAATGCTGGTTTCGTAAAATAATAAACCAATCGTATAGCCAAGATAAGATTGGTGTTTAAGTTAACTGTTATCATTTTATAAGATTGACTTGAAGTTTTTACAAGAAAACAAGTCTGCGATTTTCATCGTAAAACTTCAACGGAAACTTCAATCGAGATAAAACAAGAACCAGCCTAGTCAAGATCCAAAGGAGAGAGTGATGAAGAGTATCTGGTATATTCGACCATGGGCGACTAGACGTTTGTACGCGTCTAGTCTCCCATGGGGACTAGACTTTCTCGAGGGTCTAGTCGCCCATGGGCGAGTAGACTTTGTGGAGAGTCTAGTCGCCCATGGGCAACAAGACGCTGTGTGTGTCTAGTCTCCCATGGGTGACTAGAATTTTCTATGGGTCTAGGCCCATGGGCGACTAGATGTGGAAGTGACGCTGTTGTTCCTCTGATTGTACGTCATGATTCGTTGATCGGGATGAGACAGGAAGGGCGACGAGAAGTTTGGATGCGATGGTTTCTTGTTTTCTTTCTTACTTGAATGAGAGACAATGTTTCCGCGGTATCTTTTAGACATCGGTTCCGTCGTAACCGTTTTGATCCCAACAATGAAAGACTGTTTTGTCAAGTTTGTCATTTCTCGCAAAAACCTTCCACAAGAACGTTTTTTCGATCATTTCATCTTTGGATAGAAATTCTTTTATTCCTTGTCCGGGATGAATATGTGAAGTTTGTTCTTGTATCCTTATGCAAATAGGTTTGGCTTATGCCGTTTAGCTTCTCTGACATTTTCAGCTTATATTTACTTAAGGCACAATTTTCGGAGGATTTTAGCCGATGATTTTGCCATGATTGATACAGATTCATATCATTTGATAATATGATATATTTTGAAAGCAAGAATGAAAAATTATACAGGAGCAAATAGAGACGTATTAGAAATTGTTTGACATGCAGAATCGGAATGTCATGTTTGGTTTGAAGCTAACACACAAGAGAGGATATATACCGAATATTAGACAAACCACAATCTCAAAAATAAGTCTGATTGATGGCTTATGGATGCATTACGTACTCTTTATTGGTTGTGGTTGGATAATGGAGAATTTCAGAAGGGAAATACAACTTATGGGAGCCGAAAACTAAGAAAAAGAATATCATTCAGAACTTAAAGTGCTTTCTTGGCAGTGGAGTGCAGGCTACAAATTTTGACGTATTAGGTTTTTGGCACCAATTGCAAGGAGTTAATCACAATGATTCAAAATCTAGGCATGGCCAAACTTTTCTATGAAACTAAAGAAGTTGTCAACACTGAAGACTAGATTTAATGATTTCTCTATTATTTTTCTTCCCTAATCTGAAAATGGTTCCTCAAATAAATAGCAGAAGATTGTATTGCACTAGTTGTTCTATTCTAGTTTGGTTTATAAGACATTTCAAATCTGAGTAATAGATCACGAGTTTTATGAAAAAAAAAAAAACTTTCTAAATCTCAATCACGTTATCTGTTTTTCTTCGTATAACCTTTTTTTAAATCCAGTACTTATGAAATTACCAAGAAGTCAGCAACAAAAAAAGGTAATCCGATTGGATATACAGTTCAAGTACTTGTATTATCCTTAATGTTTACTCAACGTAAAGGTGTTTGTACTGATTATGTTGAGCAGAGTATATTAATGACCAATAATGATCGATATTTGCAAAATGTATATATGTTGGGTTGAAATCATGAGTACAACATGATTACAATTAGGTGAAACACCAATCTATATGTACCAATTTACGTATACATATACTCATAACTCTGACGTTTCTAAACTATGGTATAGTAATTAAGCTAAATCACTTGCGAACTACGGACTGTGAAGGTCTAGTGGTATATAAATCAAAATTATTCTAGAAAAACTAGCATATATATATAATCTATCACCTCATGATGCCGCCTTATCCAGAGATTCTCTATGAACTTGACACAATACCATAATTTTTTTACATTAATAATTTTTCATATTTATCTTTTTTTATCGTTTAAACCAAATCAATTAGCAAACAATTCAATAATACATTAAAAAATTTAATCATTAGTTTGTTTTTATCAGTCTTTCCGTTAATAAATAAAATTTAGTGAAAATACATGAAAAAAATATAAATTATAAAATTAACTAAAATAAAAATAAAGAAAATAGATTAAAAGATAAAAAAGAGAGACATTTGTTTACAGTGGAAAATGATAGAAATCACAACCAATAATTAATACATAATTAAAACATATTTTTATTAAATTCAGTTTAAAAATAATAATAAAAAGATATAAAAATAAAGTTAAAATTTAACGAACATACATAATACAAATTTATTTTGGTGGAAATTTGGGTTGGCAAATAATAATTTAGTGAAATACATAATATAATAAATATAAAAATAATAAAATTTCAGTTACGATAATGTTTTCATTTTCATCAATCATGCTAACAAAAATAAACTAGTGAATTTAACAAAAGAAATCCTTTTTTTAGTCACCAAACTCAAGTTTATGGAAACTAACAAGAAAATGATAGAAACTACAACTAATTATTAATATATAAGCAAAACAGAAATTTCACCAAAAAAAACAGTTAGAAAATAAAACATAATAACCTAACAAATAAAAGTTAGTGAAAATAAATAATATACTCATAAATACATAATATGAACCAAAATCAAGAATTAATACATAATTAAAATAAAGATTTTAAAAAAAATTTGGAAAGTAAAAACAACAAATAAAACAAGAAATATGTGTGAAGCGCAAAAACTTCAAAATCATCGCAAAATTTGAATGATATAAAACGCAAAGAAAAACTAAAATTATTGTATCCAACAAAATATCTAAAACCCACACTATTGGATAAAGATGAGTATATTTTAAATATAACTAGATTTTAACCCGCACGTCCGTGCGGATATTTTTCTATTTTATAAATATATTTGATATTATTACAAATATTTTAATTATGTAATTTTTAATTTAGTGTTATACATTGTGTAACTCTATAATTTTTTATATTTCTTCCTCAAAATTATTAATATAGTGATTTGCTTAAAACATTTTAATTTGTTATTAATTTTTATTACTTACTAATATATTTTCGAGTTGAAATACAATAAAAATAACCATATGAAATAATCAAATAAAGAATATCTTTCAAAATATGTTTTTTTTATTTAATTTATACATTTTTGAATATAATATATTTAAATTTTATTTATTTATATTACTTAAAAGAAACCTATTTAATATGTATAAGAAAATATACTTTAACACATATCATTTTAGTGTTTCATGGAATTTATAAGTAAAACACTGTTTTGTTTAAATTATATAGACCTATTTTAGTAAATTTTATACATAGTAGTATCTATCATATTATTTTATTAAATTTATTGATATATGATATTTTGGATGTTATGATATTAAGTTTTATTTTTAAAAATTAAGACTTCATTGCTTTAATTTTTACAGCATATTCAAATAGTTTTTTTTGTATTGCATTTCAAAACTTTGTACTTTATTATCCACGATTTTATCTTTTGTAGAATTTGCAATGTCATTATTTTGAGTGTAAATATTTATTTTCAAAAAATTTTATTTGTCAAAAAAACTCTAGAAAATTACACAACTATTTTTGAGTTTGGAACATCAAATTAATTTTGATTTTTTTGTTACTACATCTAATCTATTATTTATACATAAGATATTTGAATTTTGGTACTATTTAAAAGAAAATTCTCAACATATTTTTTATAATTAAAACAAAAATAAATTTAAAATTAAAATTTGATTTGTCATTAATATTTTAAGTGAGTTGCTAAAATAACATAGTTTTCTATTGACATTTTTTTAAAAAAAAAATAGTATATGAATTAAAGTTTATTATATATTACTATATTTTGTATACAAACATTTTAAACAATATATTGTTGAGAGTTTCAATATAAATAAAAAATTGTAGATATATAAGTTTAACATATGTTAATACATTTATTTTGTATAAAGCTATTATACAGTTTATGATTTTAACATATTTTAATGATAAATGATGATTTATTTAAATGAAAAACTTTAGAATTTAAAATTTGTTAGTTTACCTATTTAATATAATTTTATCATATTTAATTCATGTAACACTTCTATTTTCATATAATCCAGAGTTTATTTATAGAATTTATAAAAAATAGTAGAATTTTTATTTCTTGTTTATAATAAAATTTTAGTTAACATTGATTTATAATAATATTATATAACTAATTACGAAATTTATTAATGTATTATTTTATAAAAATATTTAAATTCTTAAGTAAGATTTTGTTAGACTCTCAACAGATTTTGTTATAATTAAAAAATAAAATTCAAATCTTTAGTTGGTTTATTATTAATTTAAGTAATTAAATATGTCATATTAACTAATTTTTGAAATGGTCTAATTACTATTTGTTAATAGTAGATAAATTTTTAATATTTATTAATTTACCTATTTAATATAATTTTACCATATTTAACTAATGTAACACTGATATTTTTATATAATAGAGAATATATTTATAGAATTTATGAAAAATAGTGTAGAATTTTATTTTCCTGTTTTATAATAAAAACTTAGTTAAATTGATTTATAATAATATTATATTACTAATCACGAAATTTATTAATATATAATTTTATAAAAATATCTAAAATTTTAAGTAAAATTTTGTTATATACTTTCTCAGCAGATTTTTTTATAATTAAAAAATAAAAATTCTAGTTGGTTTATTATTAATGTACCAAATTTATATACCTAAAATATTCGGTGGGTGTTGTACACGTTTTAGAAGGATTAAAAATTCTTTTATCAAATTATAAATATGGTATAATGAGTTGATGAATATTCTAGAAAAAAATTTGGTTCCTAATTGATTGATTATCAAATCATGATTGTTTAAAAAATCTATTATATCTAATATCTAATATATTTAAATTCAAAATCTTATAGGTTCAAAAATAGACTATTTTATTTGGTTCCCAATTGATGTTATCAAAATTGTGATTGTTCAAAAAATCTATTATATTTTATTTTGTATAAAGCTATTATACTTTTATGAATTTTAGCCTATTTAATGATGAACGATGATTTATTTAAATAAAAAACTTTAGAATTTAAAATTTGTTAATTTACCTATTTAATATAATTTTATTATATTTAATTCATGTAACACTTCTATTTCATATAATCCAGTGTTTATTTATAGAATTTATAAAAAATAGTAGAATTTTTATTTCTTGTTTATAATAAAATTTTAGTTAACATT
This sequence comes from Moricandia arvensis, assembly GCA_905132765.1. Lineage (NCBI taxonomy): Eukaryota > Viridiplantae > Streptophyta > Magnoliopsida > Brassicales > Brassicaceae > Moricandia > Moricandia arvensis. The sequence goes on along the minus strand of CAJHQP010002944.1, from coordinate 69,789 downwards.
GATTTAAAATAATATTATATAACTAATTACGAAATTTATTAATGTATTATTTTATAAAATATTTAAATTTTAAGTAAGATTTTGTTAAATTCTTTCTCAATAGATTTTGTTATAATTAAAAAATAAAAATCAAATCTTTAGTTGGTTTATTATTAATGTAAATAATTAAATATGTCATATTAACTAATTTTTGAAATGGTCTAATTACTATTTGTTAATAGTAGATAAATTTTAAAAATTTATTAATTTACCTATTTAATACAATTTTACCATATTTAAACTAATGTAACACTGCTATTTTTATATAATAGAGAATATATTTATAGAATTTATGAAAAATATAGTGTAGAATTTTATTTTCATGTTTTATATTAAAAGTTAAACTGATTTATAATAATATTCTATTACTAATCACGAAATTTATTAATGTATAATTTTATAAAAATATTTAAAATTTTAAGTAAATTTTGGTTATATTATTTCTCAGCAGATTTTGTTATAATTAAAAAAAAATCTAATTGGTTTATTATTAATGTACCAAATTTATATACCCAAAATATTCGGTGGGTGTTGCACACGTTTTAAAAGGATTGAAAATTCTTTTATCAAATTATAAATATGGTATAATGAGTTGATGAATATTCTAGAAAAAATTTGGTTCCTAATTGATTGATTATCAAAATCGTGATTGTTTAAAAAATCTATTATATCTAATATCTAATATATTTAAATTTAAAATCTTATAGATTCAAAATAGACTATTTTATTTGGTTCCTAATTGATGATTATCAAAATTGTGAATGTTCAAAAAATCTATTATATCTAATATCTAATATTTATTTTGTAATAAGCTATTATACAGTTTATGAATTTTAGCCTATTTTTAATGATGAATGATGATTTATTTATATGAAAAAATTTAGAATTTAAAATTTATTAATTTACCTATTTAATATAATTTTATCATATTTAATTCATGTAACACTTCTATTTTCATATAATCCAGAATATATTTATAGAATTTATAAAATAAGTAGAAGTTTTATTTTCTTGTTTATAAAAAAATTTTAGTTAACATTTATTTATAATAATGTTATATAACTAATTACGAAACTTATTAATGTTTATTTTATAAAAATATTTAAATTCTTAAGTAAGATTTTGTTAGATTCTTTCTCAACAGATTTTGTTATAATTAAAAAATAAAATTCAAATCTTTAGTTGGTTTATTATTAATGTAAATAATTAAATATGTCATATTAACTAATTTTTGAAATGGTCCAATTACTATTTGTTAATAGTAGATAAAATTTTAAAATTTGTTAATTTACCTATTTAATATAATTTTACCATATTTAACTAATGTAACACTGTTATTTTTATATAATAAAGAATATATTTATAGAATTTATAAAAAAATAGTGTAGAATTTTATTTTCCTGTTTTATAATAAAAACTTAGTTAAAATTGATTTATAATAATATTATATTACTAATCACGAAATTTATTAATGTATAATTTTATAAAAATATTTAAATTTTTAACTAAGATTTTGTTAGGTTCTTTTTCAACAGATTTTATTATAATTAAAAAAAAATAGTTGGTTTATTATTAATTTAGATAATCAAATATGTCATATTAACTAATTTTTGAAAGGGTCTAACTTTGACTTGTTAATATTAGATTTAAAATAAGACTATGTTTTAATATAATAGATTCTGATACCAAATTTATATACCCAAAATATTCGGTGGGTGTTGCACACGTTTTAGAAGGATTGAAAATTTTGTTATCAAATTATAAATATGGTATAATGAGTTGAGGAATATTCTGGAAAAAAAATTGGTTCCTAATTCATTGATTATCAAAATCGTGATTGTTTAAAAAATCTATTATATCTAATATCTAATATATTTAAATTCAAAATCTTATAGGTTCAAAAATAAATTATTTTATTTGGTTCTTAATTGATGATTATCAAAATTGTGATTGTTCAAAAAAATCTATTATATCTAATATTATTAAATTCAAAAGTCAATATTATTAAATCAAAAGTCAATTATTTGATATTTCAAAAATTGTGTATTCCGACATTTTATAAATCAAATATAATTTATATATTTATGTTAATATTATTTAGAAATCAAGTATTTCTTATATCGTAGCGGAAAATGATTAGAATAAAGGACGGATATGTAGTATCAATAAAATGTTACAAAGAATTAGGAAGATATGCATTAAAAATATATGGAAATCATAAATATTTGTTCAACTGTTTACAATATTGAGTAGATTTGAGTATAAAAATATTCGGTATTTCTATTTTTCAACTGAAACAAGTGCAACTGATCACAATATTTCTTATATTCGTGTACCTGTATACTTTTAGATTTTTAATTATTATTCTAAGCGGAGATCGATATTTAATACATGTTTCTGAAATTAAACTCTCAAAACTTTAATATTTTATTAATATAAATAAATTAATATTATATTTATAGATAGTTTTATATAACATACACTATATATTTCGAGATTGTTTTTTCACGACAAAGAAATAACAACTCATTGAAATTAATTTAATTTAAATATATTATTTTAAATGATATTGGAAGAATCTGTAAATAAGAAAGAAATTGGATGACTAAATGTGTAAATAGAAAAAAAATATTTAATCTGCTATCCTTGTTTCCAAACATTCTTTATTTAGTCTACTATCTATGTTTCCAAACACTCCAATTTTATACTTGAGTTTTAATAATATACATGTTAGTTAATAGATAAGTCACAACATTTTTCAATAAGTCAAAAAAAAATATGTCAAGGTAACTTTCAAATAGGACTCTATTTTAATATATTAGATTCTGAACTATTCATGGGGTCCACTAATTATTTAATTATTTTTTCCTAAGGACTCCCCCTAAAGACCCCCATTGCGGGTACTTTGATGAGGCCGGTCGACAAGTGACCGTAATGTGCGCCTGAGAAACAAAAATCAGGAACATAAGAGGAGATGAAATTAATCTAATATATTAAAACAAAGTCCTATTTAAAAATTACCTTGGCATATTTTTTTGGACTATTGAAATATTTTGTGACTTATCTATTAACTAACATCTATATTATTAAAATCAAGTACAAAATTGGAATATTTGGAAACATAGATAATAGACTAAAGGAAGAATGTTTGGAAACACGGATAGCAGATCAAATATTTTCTTTTATTTACACATTTAGTCATCCATTCTTCCAATATCACTTAAAATAATATATTTAAATTAATAAATTTCAATGGGTTGTTATTTCTTTGTCGTAAAAAAAATAATCTCAAAATATATAGTGTATGTTATATAAAACTATCTATAAATATAGTATTAACTTATTTATTTTAGTAAAATATAAAGAATATAACAAAATTTTACTTAAAATTTAAATATTTTTATAAAATTATACATTCGTAAATTTCGTGATTAGTAATATAATATTATTATAAATTAATTTAACTAAGTTTTTATTATAAAGAAGAAAAATAAAATTCTACACTATTGTTTAATAAATTCTATAAATATATTTTCTATTATATAAAAATAGCAGTGTTACATTAGTTAAATATGGTAAAATTATATTAAATAGGTAAATTAACAAATTTTAAAATTTTATCTACTATTAACAAATAGTAATTAGACTATTTCAAAAATTAGTTAATATGACATATTTAATTATTTACATTAATAATAAACCAACTAAAGATTTGAATTTTATTTTTTAATTATAGCAAAATCTGTTGAGAAAGAATCTAATAAAATTTTACTTAAGAATTTAAATTTTTTTATAAAATAATACATTAATAAATTTCATAATTAGTTATATAATATTCTTATAAATCAATGTTAATTAAAATTTTATTATAAACAAGAAAATAAAAATTCTACTATTTTTTATAAATTCTATAAATAAACTTTGGATTATATGAAAATAGAAGTGTTACATGAATTAAATATAATAAAATTATATTAAATAGGTAAATTAAAAAATTTAAATTCTAAAGTTTTTTCATAGAAATAAATCATCATTAATCATTAAAATAGGCTAAAGTTCATAAACTGTATAATAGATTTATACAAAATAAATATTAGATATTAGATATAATATCACAAATTTGATAATCATCAATTAGAAACCAAATAAAATAGTCTATTTTGAACCTATAAGATTTTGAATTAAATATATTATGTTGTAGATAATTACATTATGTGGATGAACATAACAAAGGGTTTATTCCTTAGTATAAGTTTATTCCTTGGTATATTCTTTGGCATATTCTGATACCCGAATATTCCCTTTGTAACCCTTATATAAGGGACTTCCCTATTCATGAAATAAATAATTCATTCACAACACGTTATCAGCACGAATTGCTCTGATAACCCATAAGCTAGAGAAAAAAAAGGAAAAAAAAAACAACAACAACGAAAAAAAAAAAAAAAAAAAACACACACACGATCATCATCTCCACCAACGTTCAAGCTCGTGCCGGAGGAAGGAAGAAGACGATCCCGATCCCGATCCGGTTCAACCACAACCCGCGACCAACGCTCGTTCATCTCATCAAACTCCAAGGTACTCCGATCTTTCTAGAACCAAATGATTTTGCGAGTGTGTGCATGCATGCATAACGTATATTGTACGCATGAATATTTTTTTTCCTTTTCATTAGATTGCTAGATCATAATCGCATAAGTACAAGGTTTTAATGTTCAAATCATTTTATGATCACGTTTTGAATCCGCAAAATCAATCCGATTTTTCTCAAAAGTGTTTTCAATGGAGTTTGGAGAAGATGATATTTCTTCTCCTGCAAGTAACCAATTAAAAAAAAATTAAATAAATAATAAAACAAACAAATAATAATAATAGTAACCCTAACCGATTTTTTTTTAAAACCAAAATCGTTTTTGTTTTAAAACACACGGTTTTCATATGATTTTGGTTTCATACAATCTGCATGCACACGTTATTAACTCATGCATACGTCTAATCACATCGACCAAAGTTTTTCAATTTTTGCATGAATCCCATACGTTACTAAACCCATACATACAATTATACGACACATGCATACGCTTTATGAAACTCATGCATACGGTTTATGAAACTCATGCATACGTTTAATCATATTGTTTTTTTCTTTTGATACATGCATACGCTTCATGCATAAACCCTAATTGTTTTGCATTAAAAGTATATTTACAAATAATCGAATATTATATAAGATACATAATAATATATAAATCATATATACATATATATCTAAAACCTAATAATAAGTTATATATATAAAATCGTATATATATCTATATAATATAAGAGAAGATATATATAAATATATAACAAACCATTTATATATACAAATAAAGTATACGTATATAAGAAGATCTATATAGATAAAATATATATATCCGTATACTAATATATATATATGAAAAAAAATAATAATAATAATATATATATATTTTATAAATAAAAAAAATAAAAATAAATAAATTTTAAAATAATAATAATTTTAAATATAATAATAATAATAATAAAAAATTTCTCTTAAATTTAAATTTTCTTGAAATAATATAATAAAATCAGGAGGAGAATTATATATTGATTTTGATTAATTATTTCGATAAAAGATTAAAATTAATTATGATTGACTTATATGAATTTCAGATGTCGAAAATCAAGAATTTGGACTATGCTGCCCTGAATCTCTCTGGAGATAATTACTTACAATGGGCATTGGATACTAAGATTATCCTGAAATCAGAGAGACTCGGAGAATGTATTACCGAGGGTAACGATCCAAATGAAAAGAATAGATTCAAGGCAATAAGTATTATTCGCCATCATCTCACTGAGGGTCTAAAAGATCAGTATCTCACTATGGAGAATCCACTCGACCTTTGGACCGCTTTACAGCGGAGGTATGATCACCATAAAACGGTGTTATTACCAAAGGCTCAATATGATTGGAAAAATCTCAGATTCCAGGACTTTAAGTCTGTGGATGAGTACAATTCAGCCTTGTTCAAGATTGTATCTAAGCTGAAACTCTGTGGTGAAGAGATAACAGAGAGGGACTTACTTGAAAAGACCTTCTCTACATTCCATTCAACAAATGTGTTGCTACAGCAGCAATATAGAGAAAGAGGTTTCACCACCTTTACTGATCTGGTCTCAGTCCTATTATTGGCTGAGGCTAACAATGAGCTGCTTATGAGGAACAGTGAGATGAGACCTCCTGGATCAACCCCAATTCCTGAAGCCAATAAGGCAATAAAGGAAAATGATGCTAATGAAAGCAACTACGTCCATAATGATAAACATCATGGCAGAGGCCAGGGATGGAGAGGACGTGGTGGGCGTAGCAGAAATAACCACCAAGGCCGTGGGAACCACAATAACCGTGGCAGTGGATATCATTCCCAATCAGGCCGTGGTCGAGGACGAGGAAGTGGTCGTGGTATTACCAAACCGCCACACTCGAACAAATCTGTCTGCCACAGATGTGGAATGGGGAATCATTGGGCTAAAAGATGTAGGACCCCAAAGCATTTTATTGACCTCTACCAACAGAGCCAGAAAGAAAAGAATCCAGAAGCCCATTTGGTCGAGGATGGAGATGGCGATTTTGATCACGAAAATGATGACCTGATGGATTACGAGACATCTGATTGCCTTAAAGATTAGTCCAGAATTCGACACTGTGTTTTGTTTTGGTTTTGGCTTTTAAGCCTTATTGATTTATGTTTTATTTTCAAATTTTAAGATTTGGTGTTGCTTTTGGCTTTATTTTATTCTGAACTTCATATTAATGCAAGTTTTATTTTTTATACTCTGAGTCTATGATTGATTGAATTTTGATAGAATGGAAGTACTATTGGTGGATAGTGGGACGAGCCATACAATACTTAGAGATAAGAAGCATTTCATAAACCTGAAAATGAAAAGTGCAAACATAAAAACGATTTCAGGAATATCAAGCCTAATTGATGGCCACGGCCAAGCTTGCTTGACATTGCCCATGGGGACGCATTTAGAAATGCCTAATGCGCTATACTCACCCAGTTCAAATAGGAACCTATTAAGTTTCAAGGATATAAGATTGAATGGTTTCCACCTTGAAACAATGGAAAAAGATAACAAAGAGTTCCTCAATATTTTTGTATTCGACCATGGCAATAGAAAGGTCGTAGAGACCATTCCTGGACTCTCCACTGGTCAATACCGCACAAAGATCAGTGTAATAGAGGCTAATACCTGCGAAAATTTCACTATGTGGCATAACCGGCTTGGCCATCCCGGTACAAGTATGATGCGAAAATTAATTATGAATACTAAAGGGCACACCTTAAAAGAAAAGAGAGTTATCCCAAAAGATCTCACATGTGTAGCATGTACACAAGGGAAACTCATTACTAGACCCTCACCAGTCAAAGTCACTAAGGAAATTATAAATTTTCTGGAAAGGATTCAGGGAGACATATGTGGACCAATACACCCACCTTGTGGTACATTCAGATATTTTATGGTCCTTATTGATGCATCGACCAGATGGTCGCATGTCTGCCTACTATCCATACGAAACCAGGCTTTTGCACGCCTGTTGGCTCAGATAATACGCCTAAGAGCACACTTTCCAGATTTTCCTTTAAAGACTATACGTCTTGACAATGCTAGTGAGTTCACATCCCAAGCGTTTAATGATTATTGTATGTCCATGGGAGTAAGTGTGGAACACTCTGTGGCACATGTACATACACAAAACGGACTAGCTGAGTCCTTTATTAAACGCATACAGCTGATAGCTAGACCATTGCTTATGAGGTCTAAACTCCCTGTATCAGCATGGGGACATGCCGTTTTACATGCAGCTGAACTGATTCGCATCAGACCATCTAGTGAACACAAATATTCACCATCCCAATTGATAACGGGTCAAGAGCCAGACATATCCCATATTAAGACATTTGGGTGTGCCGTTTATGTTCCCATTGCACCACCACAAAGAACAAAAATGGGACCTCAGAGGAGGATGGGAATATATGTTGGATATGACTCCCCTTCGATAATTAAGTATCTTGAGCCTACTACGGGTGATCTATTTAAGGCCAGATACGCAGACTCACACTTTGATGAGTCCACATATCCGACCTTAGGGGGAGATGAAGATACACAGCTGGTAAAAGAAATTAAAGAGATAGAATGGTTGAGACCATCGACACACTGGCAAGATCCTCGAACAAAAGAGTGTGACACTGAAGTTCAAAAGATTATTCATTTACAACAGCTAGCTAATCAATTGCCAGATTCATTTGTTGACCCAAAGAAAGTGACTAAGTCATACATACCAGCTTGTAATGCACCAGTGAGAATAGAAGTCCAAGATGGACCAAGTCAAGTTGCTACAGAGTCTAAACAACGTTTGAAACGTGGTAGACCAATTGGTTCCAAAGATAAGATCCCTCGGAAATCAAAGAAAGGTGCAGTAGACAAAGTCGGATCCGAGGGCAATGTGGAAACCATCCAGGACATGGAAAACATCGACCATGATGTACCAAATGATGAGGTTCGGGACGCTGAATCTCAAGGTACACAAGGTCCTGACAATAATGAGATCTCAATAAATTTTGTCATGTCTGGAATACAATGGAACCGAAAAGAAATCGACGTCGATGATATATTTGCGTATAATGTAGCACTTGAACTCATGGATAACAATGAGGATCATGAACCCACGTCCATATTTGAATGCATGCAAAGATCAGATTGGAATAAATGGAAAGAAGCTATAAAAGTGGAGTTAAACTCTTTAAGGAAGAGAGGCGTATTTGGCCCTATCATTGTGACACCAAATGATGTCAAACCAGTGGGATACAAATGGGACTTTGTGAGAAAAAGAAATGAGAAAGGAGAAATTGTGAGATACAAAGCACGGCTCGTTGCACAAGGGTTCTCACAGAGACCGGGGATAGATTATGAGGAAACATATTCCCCTGTGGTGGATGCTACTACTTTTAGATATCTAATCAGTCTGGCTATAAGAGAAAAATTAGATATGCGCCTAATGGATGTAGTAACAACATACTTATATGGTCCACTGGATAATGAGATTTATATGAAACTTCCAGAGGGTATTGAGCTCAAAGGAAAGAAAGGTTCTCGAGAACAACATTGTATTAAGCTGAACAAATCCTTATATGGATTGAAACAATCAGGTCGAATGTGGTATAATAGACTAAGTGAGTACTTAGTGAAAGAGGGCTATAAAAATGATCCAATCAGTCCATGTATATTTATAAAGAAATTCGACAGCAAGGGCTTTGTTATCATAGCTGTCTACGTGGATGACCTGAATATAATTGGAACCCCTGGAGAGATTTCCCAAACAGTTGAAATTCTCAAGAAAGAATTTGAGATGAAAGACTTAGGAAAGACAAAATTCTGTTTGGGGTTACAACTTGAGTATATCAATAATGGAATCCTTGTGCACCAAAAGGCATACACAGAAAAAATACTCAAGAAGTTCAATATGGACCAGTCTCACTCATTACCTAGCCCTATGATTGTGAGAAGCCTAAGTCCGGATACAGATCCGTTTGGTCCAAAGAAGGAGGACGAAGATGTCCTTAGTCCCGAGGTGCCTTATCTCAGTGCCATTGGAGCTCTGATGTATCTGACTAGCCACACTAGGCCAGATATATCTTTCGCCGTGAATCTCCTATCAAGATTTAGTTCTTGTCCAACACGAAGGCACTGGAATGGGATTAAACACATATTTCGTTACCTGCAAGGAACGAAGGATCTTGGATTGTTTTATACTAACCAATCCAAAGAAAGTTTAGTTGGCTTTGCTGATGCAGGTTATCTATCAGATCCACATGTTGGAAGATCTCAGACAGGATATGTCTTTACCCATGGTGGGACTGCGATCTCTTGGAGGTCTGTGAAGCAATCCATTGCAGCAACTTCGTCCAACCATGCTGAGATTCTAGCCATACACGAAGCCAGCAGAGAGCTTGTGTGGTTGAGATCTATGACTCAACACATTGGCATGGATAGTGGTCTGATTACAGGAGCATTGGCGCCGACTATCATGTATGAGGATAATACAGCTTGCATAGCTCAGCTCAAGGAAGGATACATCAAAGGAGACAGAATCAAGCACATCCTGCCCAAGTTCTTTCATACCCACGAGCTACAAAAGGCAGGGGAGGTCCTAGTTGTCCCAGTCCGTTCCAGCGAGAACTCAGCTGATCTATTTACCAAGTCATTGCCTACAGCGACCTTCAAGAAGCTCATCAAGATGATAGGCATGCGCAGGCTGCAGGAACTTCAAGGAGTTCCAAATCAGGGGGAGTAGTTGTGTGTTGTACTCTTTTTCCTTATCTATGGTTTCCTTTTTCCCATCCTGGGTTTTGGTTTTCCTAGAAAGGTTTTAATGAGGCAACATTAAGCACACTACGAGCTCTATAGATATGTCATCCAAGGGGGAGTGTTGTAGATAATTACATTATGTGGATGAACATAAGAAAGGGTTTATTCCTTAGTATAAGTTTATTCCTTGGTATATTCTTTGGTATATTCTGATACCCGAATATTCCCTTTGTAACCCTTATATAAGGGACTTCCCTATTCATGAAATAAACAATTCATTCACAACATATTAGATATTAGATATAATAGATTTTTTAAACAATCACGATTTTGATAATCAATCAATTAGGAACCAAATTTTTTTCAGAATATTCATCAACTCATTATACCATATTTATAATTTGATAACAGAATTTTCAATCCTTCTAAAACGTGTGCAACACCCACCGAATATTTTGGGTATATAAATTTGATACATTAATAATAAATCAACTAGAATTTTTATTTTATTTTTAATTATAACAAAATCTGTTGAGAAAGAATCTAACAAAAATTTAAATATTTTTATAAAATCATAAATTAATAAATTTCGTGATTAGTAATATAATATTATTATAAATCACTTTAACTAAGTTTTTATTATAAAACAGGAAAATAAAATTATGCACTATTTTTTCATAAATTCTATAAATATATTCTCTATTATATAAAATAGCAGTGTCTCATAAATTCTATAAATATATTCTCTATTATACAAAAAGAAATCAAAATTAATTTGATGTTCTAAACTCAAAAATAGTTGTGTAATTTTATAGAGTTTTTTGACAAATATAAAATTTTGAAAATAAATATTTACACTCAAAATAATAACATTGCAAATTCTACAAAAGATAAAATCGTGGATAATAAAGAATAAAGTTTTGAAATGCAGCACGAAAAAACTATTTGAATATGCTGTAAAAATTAAAGCAATGAAGTCTTAATTTTTAAAAATAAAACTTAATATAATAACATCCAAAAATATCATATATCAATAAATTTTAACAAAATAATATGATAGATACTACTATGTATAAATTTTATTAAAAATTGGTCTATATTATTTAAACAAAATAGTATTTTTACTTATAAATTTGTAAAACACTAAAATGATATATGTTAAAGTATATTTTCTTATACATATTAAATAAATTTCTTTTAAGTAATATAAATAAATAAAATTTAAAATATATTATATGCAAAATGTATAAATTAAAGAAAAAACATATTTTGAAAGAGATTATTTATTTGATTATTTCATATGGTTATTTATTGTATTTCAACTCAAAAATATATTAGTAAGTAATAAAAATTAATAACAAATTAAAATGTTTTAAACAAATCACTATATATTAATAATTTTGTGGAAAAGAATTTTAAAAAATTATAGAGTTACACAATGGATAGCACTTTAAAAATTATATAATTAAAATATTTGTAATAATATCAAATACATTTATAAAATAGAAAAATATCCGCACGGACGTGCGAGTTAAAATCTAGTTGATTAATTAAGTTGGATAAAATATTTCCTGTAAATCGGCATATAAAACCAGTGGTGACCCCATTAGCATCTATGTCTTTTAATGACGTGGCATTTTCAAGCTCCTTAATTTCTAGTTCGTTCCATTAACTAATCACATAGATTTGCGCATTCTTATTCGGTAATCACATCTGATTCTCGTACTCTAGAATGTATGTATTTAATTTATTATTATTAATGTTTTTCCTTTATAATACTTCTGTTTCGTATTAATTATCACTTTAACTTTGTGCACACCTAGATTACATAGAAACGGAAGCGGGTACGCGGAAGCGGGTACGCAGAAGCGGAACCGTGTCGAAGTGTAGAAGCGATTTTTTTTTAAAACATTAAGAAGCAGGGACGTGTTGGAAGCGTATATCTATATCTATATCTATATATTAAATTTATAAAATATATAACTAAAAGTTATATGATTCAAATTAAATATAATTCATTTATTCATTTATACTAAAATTAAATGATTTCATGTTATAATTGCGGAAATATAAATAAATTAGTTTATAAAAATTATTATCCAACTAATTATTTTTTTATATTTTAAAATAATTGACAGAATAAATTTGAATATGTATGATATGATATATCTTTAATATAAAATCTAGTGCATAATGATAAATTATAATATTAGTTTTAATATTTTCATATTTCTATTTTCTCTATGTTAATAATTTAAAATTTTAGATTTTATATAAAAATAAAACACATGATTTCTATTTTATTTATTTATGATATTTTGTTTCTTAAATGGAAGCGTGATTTCAAAATGGAATCGTAAGTTTCCAACGTGTTTTTAATATGATATTTTAGAAGTGTTGGAAGTGAGATTCCGTAAGGTTTCATAAGGTTCCGATCCCTTTTCCGGTTTCGAAGCGGGAAGCGGACGTCCGACGAAGCTTCCGTGCAATCTAGGTGCACACGGATTAAAAAATAATTAATTTTGCATATTTTCTATAAATAAAATACAATTATCTATACACCTAACCATATTTCAACCAATAGAAAAATAAATTACATCGAAAATCGAAAACGACACTTATTTTGTAACAAAAAAAATTGTACAACGATCCTTAATATGAAACGGAGGGAGCATTAAATAGTATACGGAGTCCCATCTTATATGAGATATATTTTATTTACTTTTTGTATATAACTTTTTAACTATCTATCGGTGATAGAATATAAGACCATCTACAATGAGGATGTTAAAAGTGGGTTTCAACTATTGAAACTCTTGCAATGAGGATCTTGATAAATTGGATTTATCTATGTGGCATAAACCACCCGTTGAAAAGTTTCAACATATTGAAACTTTTTTTTGTGGCCTCGCACCCCCATGTGTCGCTTGCTGATTGGACAAAATTTGTTTATCCCATTGTTTTGTTTTCTATCTTCACTCAGTAATTCAAACGTATTTAGTACATAATAAAACTTTTTAAAAATATCAAAATTTAAGATTTTTTTATCTATAAATAGAGACTACTTTCATTTTATTTGGTTACAGCAAAAAACGTCATTTTCAGTATAATTAACTATTTTAGTGTTTTAAAAGTTGTGGGGTAGGGTGTTGAATTTTTAAAAATAAATCACTGTAGAGGTTTAAAGTGAAATGGGTGTTGAATCAATTAGGCGGAAAGAGAAAGAAGATGATGTGGAATGTTAAAAAGAGAAATGAGGGTGATGAAAATATGAAAGATGTTGAAACCATTGTACATGATCTAAAATCACTTTATGTATTATTTTCTTTTCTTCGGAAAGATTTTTATTAGAAACTAAAAACATACAAAAGGGCGGTTTACACAATTATGTGTCTTAAGCTCGCAGACGACATAAATATCTCGGGAGTCTATAACCTAGTGCACACATGAGAGATAAATTAAAACCGACAAGCACAAGAACGATTCAAAACTAGAAATCTAAACATAAAGGATCAAACTAGCTAAAAGCATAATATGAACCACAAAAGATAAAAGAAGCAAAGTTGAAACCAAACTTTTCACTTTACCCTCTGTCACAATATGTCACTGCATTGATGAAGCCGTGAGCTTCCTCTGGAGCAACCAAAATCCACCTTAACAGAAGATCCATAAACATTAGTGAGCCATCCAAACGCAAACCATCAATATGACTCATGTCAAACTAAAGATAGGAAGATCCCATAGATAAATGGGAAAGATGTCATGATCAAACCCTCCAACTCCAAACCCAAAACGATTACAGAAAATCAAAGTAAACTAGTAGCAAATATGCAAGAGATAAATAGAGAAGAACCGTCAATTGAGATGAGAAACTTGTAGAGCGCCAATCACAAGACGAATCTGACACCTTTGAGAGAGAGAAGATACAAAATCAAAACAGAGCTTCTAGGGAGGGGAATCAAATGATCCGAGTGACCACAGCAAAACGAACCAACAAAGAACCTAAAACAACTCATCAAAAGGACATGCAAAGCTGGTCGGTCCACATAGAAAAGGAACTCACTTAAATAAAACTGTAACACCCATCTTCTCCTCTCTTGAGAACAGTGTGTTACTACCAGAAAAAATATCGAATCAAACCGATTTATAAAAACTGAATAAAATATTGAAACAATTAATAAAAATAAAAGTGGATAAATCATTTTCAAATTTAGAAACCAAAATAATACAAATCGAAATGTCGAATAAAACCGAAACAAAATACGGCGATCCCAAGACACTAAATCGTCCAGATCTCTAGATATTTGTCATGCTCACCTGCATGAAGCACTACGACTATGTAGGCCTAACTCTAGCATGAAGCAAACACGGTGCCTATTACACCACACAGAACAATCAATGCATATAATACAATCAATGCGTTGATAGTACATAGCTACTCTTTGCACCCAACATTTCCTCATAAGGATATATGTATAACTCCAAGCGACTTGTACAGTAGTCCATCTCTTCACTCCCACCCACTGTGCATCGGCGATTGATACAAACGTCTTTGTACCCCCGCAATCTCACTGCTCGTCGGCGGCTTACACAAACGTCTATGTGCACCCGCAATCACACTGCTCGTCAGCGGCTTACACAAACGTCTTTGTGCATCCGCAATCCACATAAACTGACTCATAATTATATACATATACATAGCCATTTTAACATCACTCAGTCCACACAACCGTTGAATCCTCTAACATCTTATATCCAGTTTAACAAGCATAACATAATAACAAACAAGACTCTCATGCAGACTCGATCCACAGAGATGGAACATGTTTCGAAA
Source organism: Moricandia arvensis (assembly GCA_905132765.1). Classification (NCBI taxonomy): domain Eukaryota; kingdom Viridiplantae; phylum Streptophyta; class Magnoliopsida; order Brassicales; family Brassicaceae; genus Moricandia; species Moricandia arvensis. Next base: position 54,530 of record CAJHQP010002944.1, on the reverse strand, counting down.
CTAGACTTTCCATAATAGTAGTACTAAACTAGCACGAGATTAAACAGAGTAGCCCTCGCCTTTGCCAATAACGGAGTACGAAAAGTAGATTGGAATCATAGATGACCTGACCGTGAAGAAAATTAGGGTTTTAGGTAATCGGGTCGTTACAATTTTCCCCCAATTAACTGGAATTCATCCCAAATTCTATGACGAACCGGGAAATAATTTCAAAAGCTATGAGAGAAAGAAGAACACAAGATGAGAAAAAAATGAACTCAAACTTAGTCTTCTCCTGCAAAAAAAGGTTAAAAACGCTAACAATTAATCGAATAATCTTGGGCAAAAGGGTGTCATCCTTTTTTAAAAAAATTCCCAAATCCCAGAATTACTTCAAAATTATTTAAAACCCATTAAAACCGAATCCCCACGAATCGCCATCCCGTGTCGGGGCCGGGACAAATACCGCTTTGATACCAAAATTGTAACACATGTCTCCTCCTCTCTTGAGAATGGTGTGCTACTACCGGCAAAATATCAAATCAAACCAATTTATAAAAACTGAATAAAGTATTGAGACATTTAATAAAAATAAAAGTAGATAAATCATTTTCAAATTTAGAAGCCGAAATAATACAACTCGAAATGTCGAATAAAACCGAAACAAAATACAGCGATCCCAAGACACTAAACCGTCCAAATATCCAACTATTCGTCATGCTCACTTGCAAGAGGGAGAAAGAGGGGTGAGTAAAAAGGGAGTCACTCAGTGAAGTATGAGATGCTAAACCGCAAACCACTGACTCAGTACATAGCACTACGACTATGTAGGCCTAACTCTAGCATGAAGCAAACACGGTGCCTATTACACCACATAGAATAATCAATGCGTCTAACGCATATAATATAACCAATGTGCTGATAGTACGTAGCTACTCTTTGCACCCCGCATTTCCTCATAAGGATATATGTATAACTCCAGGCGACTAGTACAATAGTCCATTTATGCACTCCCACCCACTGCGCATCGGCGACTGATACAAACGTCTTTATACCCCCCCCCCCCCCCGGAAATCTCACTTCTCCTCGAAGGCTTACACAAACGTCTCTGTGCATCCTCTAACATCTTATATCCGGTTTAACAAGCATAAAGTAATAACAAACAAGACTCTCATGCAGACTCGATTCACAGAGACGAAACATGTTTTGAAACTAGACTTTCCATAATAGTAGTACTAAACTAGCACGAGATTAAACGGAGTAGCCCTCACCTTCGACACTAATGGAATACGAAAAGTAGATTGGAAAGATAGATGACTTGACTGTGAAGAAAATTAGGGTTTAAGGTAATCGGGCCGTTACAATCACATCTCAATTGGTGACAGCTTCTCTGTGGGAGAGTTGTTAAAGGGTGAAGTCTTGGATTCGAGTAAAGCCAAGTGCATTAACAACCCACCTGTGAGCCGAGGCCTATGGGTGAATTCAGGCAGGTTGTATCACAGGGGAGGGGTTAGGGTTGGTGCACTGCAAGGTCGGCTGATCCCCCGGTTCGACGAAGTAGGCCGTTACATAAAAGTCGAGTTTTATGTGATAACATGTCTCGCAGACCCATGGCTCACAGTCCTGCAGAGCACCGACCCTGTTACATCCTGAGATTCAGACTATAAGAATGGCGTGATTAAGGTTTGGGTTTTGGCCGGATTGGTTCCAAGGTTTGATGAGTGTGGGCGATGGACTGGGTTTTAGACCTAGTTGCAACCGGTTTGTACCTGAAACAAAAGAGAACCTTTTTATGACTTTTTATGGATAAAAAATGATGAACAGAAGGTAAACTAAATGAACTATGATGAGCTATGAAAAGAACGCGATTTTATAGATTTTTGAATAAGATGATTCAATGAAAACTAGATGATATGCAATATAAAAACAGTGCAGTAAAAAGGGATAGAAAGATGGATGGATGGATCCTTGTTGCTGGACTTGTGTATCTCTCAACAAGAAAAGTGGATGAATGATGGAATGAAGATGGAATCAGGCTTGCTGGATGTGTGTCTCTCTCAAGCAAGATCAGTGGGTGGAATGGAATGAAGAATCGCCACAACTTTGGTGATGAAAACTTGATAAGATCCGGTGCTCCTTTCTAGACGAGTTTCTCACGCAAGACTAGAGAGGGAGGCTAGGGTTTTCGTGTGTAAGGCAAACTGACTCATATATTTCATAAGCTAAAAAAATTACAAGTCCACTTATAAGGGGTTTATATAGTACCCGATGTGGTTTGCCCTTCTTTGGGTCTTCAAGCAAAAAAGCAGCATGTAGTCTAAAGCATTAAGGCCTAAACATAATGGGCCGACTCTCCTGGACTCTAAGCAAAGGCTAAACAATGGCCTTGATTTATTGGACTCAAAATAAATAAAAGGACTTAACAATTTGCCCATAAGTTCATAAAAACCAGAAATTAAATAAAATAGAAATCGACACAAACAAGAAACAATAAACCGGTTAGAAATCATAATTGAAATCTTACCTGCTTACCTTATGGCATTGGTGGATTATTCAGGACCAGATTGGGTTGGGGTTGAGTCTGAACCGAGATCACATGTGGAGATGATTAGGCCGGTTCGGTTCTGGGCAAGTGATCTGAATTGGATTGGACCGGGCTGACCTTGAACCTCTATTGGGCCGGCTGGATCTTGAATCTTCAACTGGACCATCTCTTCAATCAGCAATATGTTCTGGTCGGTTTGTCCTTGTGCATCTTGATCTAGGATCTCTTGGACAGCTTTGGAGAAACCCTCTCTTATGGCCTTGGCTCCGCTCCGGGTAGTCGGGCCACGTCTAACTATGGGAACCTCAACTTGGATGGCCGCATCATTCCCTCCCCCTTGAAAAGGTTCTGGCCTCAGAACACCATCATCTGCAAGAAAAGGGATAGATCAGATACATTGAACACGGGGGAAATCTTAAACTCACCTGGAAGCTCAATCTTATAAGCATTGTCATTGATCTTCTCAAGGACCCGGAATGGACCAGTCCCTCGGGGTGAAAGTTTGGACTTCCTCTCATCTGGGAACCTCTCAGGTCGCATGTGCAGCCACACTAAGTCTCCTGGTTCGAACAGAACCTCCTTTCTGTTCTTATCAATCCGTGCCTTAACCTTGGCCGCCTTCGCTTCCAACGTCTCCTTGACCTTCTGGTGCATAGTCTTAACAAATTCCGCCTTGGTTGCACCGTCTTGGCTACGGTACATAGGGTTTGGCAACTCAGAATGATTCAGGGGGGTCTCTGGCTGAAAACCATAGACAACTTCAAAAGGAGAAAGGTTAGTAGCAGAGTGTCTAGCATGGTTGTAAGCAAATTCAATAAATGGTAAACATGACAACCAGTTCTTTAAGTTCTTACCGACCGTAGCTCTCAATAACTGAGAGAGAGTACGGTTTACTACCTCTGTTTGCCCATCGGTCTGGGGGTGACAAGTGGTCGAGAACAGCAACTTGGTACCAATCTTACCCCATAGTGTCCTCCAGAAGTGACTTAGGAACTTGGAGTCTCGGTCAGACACAATGGTTCTGGGAACACCATGTAAACGGACCACCTCTTTGAAGAACAGATCGGCTGTCTGGGTAGCATCGTTGGTCTTGTTACATGCTATGAAATGGGCCATCTTGGAAAACCTGTCCACCACTACAAAAATGGAGTCTTTGTGGTTTATCTTGGGCAAGCCCAGCACAAAGTCCATAGAAACATCTACCCAAGGGTGGTTAGGAATAGGTAGTGGCATGTGTAAACCATAAGGATGTGACCTGGATTTTGTCTTAAGGCAGACAGTGCATTTGGCGCATAGGTTCTCAACATCCCTTTTCATGTTCGGCCAAAAGAAATGGTCGGTGAGGACACTTAAGGTTTTATCACGACCAAAGTGCCCCATGAGGCCACCACCATGGGCCTCCCGAACCAGAAATTCCCTCATAGAACCTTTGGGAATGCATAGTTTCTTTTCCTTGAACAAGAAACCTTCATGTTGGTAATAAAGACCAGATGCTCCTTGTGTAGTGTTCCTGAAAACTTCTTGAAAATCAAGGTCAGTAGCATAAGAATCTTTAATGAATTCAAAACCCATGATCTTAGCTTCCATGGTTGAGATAAGAGTGTATCTCCTGGACAAAGCATCGGCCACCACATTCTCTTTGCCCTTCTTGTACTTAATCACATAAGGGAAAGTCTCCACAAACTCCAACCATCTGGCGTGTCTCCTCTTGAGTGTGGTCTGACCTCTTAGATGCTTAAGTGTCTCATGATCTGTATGAATAACAAATTCTTTAGACAAGAGATAGTGCTGCCAAGTTTCAAGAGATCTTACTAGAGCATAAAGCTCTTTGTCATAGGTCGGGTAATTGAGGGCAGCTCCACTCAATTTCTCACTGAAGTAGGCCACAGGTCGGCCTCCTTGCATAAGTACAGCTCCTATGCCTGAACCTGATGCATCACATTCAATCTCAAAAGTTTTATCGAAGTTAGGCAGAGTAAGGACTGGTGCATGAGTCAAACTATATTTAAGCTTGTTAAAAGACTCTTCTTGGGCTGGTCCCCAAGTAAAGGATACGTTTTTCTTGATCACAGAAGTCATAGGGGCAGCAATGGTACTGAAGTCCTTGACAAAACGTCGATAGAAGCTGGCTAGACCATGAAAACTACGGACATGTCCGATCGTGGTCGGTGTGGGCCAGTCTTGTATCGCCTTGATCTTCTCCTCATCGACCTTCAGTCCCTGTGAGCTAACAACAAAGCCTAAAAACACCAATTGATCAGTGCAAAATACACATTTCTTAAGGTTGGCATAAAGTCCTTCTTGTCTCAAGGCTTTCAGCACCTGTTCTAAATGATCAACATGGTCGGTTATGCAACGACTATAAATCAGTATATCATCAAAGTACACGAACCACAAACTTACTGATGTAGGGTCTTAGAACCTGGTTCATGAGTCTCATGAAGGTGCTAGGGGCATTGGTGAGGCCGAATGGCATCACTAACCATTCATATAAACCTTGTTTAGTCTTGAATGCAGTCTTCCACTCGTCACCTTCCTTCATGCGCACTTGGTGGTATCCACTCCTAAGATCAATCTTAGAAAACACAGTAGATCCACTTAACTCATCCAACATATCATCTAACCTGGGTATTGGATACCTATACTTGATGGTTATGTTGTTGATGGCACGTCAGTCCACACACATTCGCCAAGAACCATCTTTCTTTGGCACTAGGAGAACTGGTACAGCACATGGACTAAGGCTCTCTCGGATGTAGCCCTTATCCATAAGGTCTTGGACCTGCCTTTCTAGCTCCTTGGCTTCCTCTGGGTACACTCGGTATGCGGCTCGGTTTGGTAAGGGTGCTCCTGGTACAAGGTCGATCTGATGTTCGATCCCTCGAATGGGAGGTAAGCCGGCTGGGATTTCTTCAGGGAATACGTCCTGGTACTTGCTCATGAGGTCTTGGACCTCCCCTGGTAGCTCAGGTACTTCAAAACCTGCAAAACAACCTTCCTTAAAGACCATTAGTAGCACCTGCGTTTCATGGTATAAGGATTTAAGAACTTGACCAGAATTAATATAAAGGTTGGTCTTACTTACCTTGTTGGTATGGTCCATTGCCTTTTGCATGTCATGGACCTCTTGGGGGCTTAGTGGTGCTAGGTTTTGCTTTTTATTGTTGTGTCTGAAGCTGTACACATTGGTTCGACCATGGTGAATGGTCTCTTTGTCAAATTGCCATGGTCTTCCCAATAACAAGTGGCCGGCTTGCATGGGCACAACATCACACTTAACCTGGTCTTGGTATTTGCCAATGATGAAGGACACCACAACCTGCTCGGCTATCTTGAGCTCAGTCTCATCATTGAGCCACTTAAGTCGGTATGGTCGTGGATGGGGAGTCTTGATCAAACCTAGCTTATCAACAAGATACTTGCTGGCCACATTAGTACAAGAACCAATATCTATCATCAAACTACATACCTTGCTCTCCACGCTACATCTTGTGTGAAAGATGTTTTCCCTTTGGATAGTCTCTGGATCAAAGAGGGCACTGAGAGATCGTCTGGTCACCAATAACTCACCAGACTCTGCATAATCAGTCACCTCTACATCGGACGCGTTGGCCTCAAACTCGGCCTCATCTTGAGACTCATACTCACCATCGGCCTTGATGACCATCACACGCTTGTTTGGGAAGTCTCTGGCATAGTGTCCCTTGCACTGACATTTAAAACAAGTAATGTCACGGGTACGTTGAATCTGAGCTTGATTCTTACCTTGGTCGGATGGTCCGGATTTAGAGGGCTCGGGTGGGTTCTTTTTGAACTGGTTTTCCACTTCTATGGACTTGCCCTTGTCAGCACCTTTGGACCCTGGTTGTGTCCAAGGAGTCTTGCTCCTATTAGTGGACACGTTCTTCCTCCTGATGTGTTGCTCCGCTTGAATGGCATAGTGAAGAAGATCGTTTAAGTTCTCATAAGGCTGTCTCTCAACCTTGCGAGCAATACGATCTTGTAGGCCATCTAGGAACTGAGCCATTAGGGTCTCCTCTGGTTCACGTGTCTTGAGCTTGTTCTTGAGGGACTCAAACTCCTCAAAGTACTCCTCCACGGACCTAGTCCCCTGTGACAATTTACGAAAACGTTTCTGTAAGTCCCTTTGATAATAAGTGGGAACATACCTGGTGCGAAGCTTGGATCGCATTTCTTCCCAAGTGTGGACCCTATGGATCCTGCCTGCATCAGCAAGCTCTCTGTCCCACCAAGACAAAGCATTATCAGTGAGTTGGGCTGCGGCCAGAGCTATCTTCTTGGCCTTAGAGTAGTAGTAGTATCCGAAGATGTACTCCATCCTCTTTTCCTACTCAATGTAGGCGTCTGGATTAACCTTTCCGGCAAAGGTCGGTGGGTTAAGCTTGAGGTCTTTCCCTCCTTGCCAGGGAACTTGTTCATCACGGATCCTACTTCTGATCGGACTCCCATCTCCTTGGAACCGATGGCCTTGTCGACCTCCTCGTCCGACTGGGGGTGGTCGCGGTTGTCCTCGGTCGGGTCGGTCATAGTCAGAACTGTCCTCATCTGTTTGGGACTGTGGATCCCCCAGGTAGGGATGGTTCCTTCCTCTTGGCCTCTGCTTGTTGGGACAGTTCCGTTGCTCCAGTCGAGCTAGTTGCTCGGTTAGGGCAGTCATGGAGGTTTGAAGTTGGGCCTGGCCAGCTAGCAACTGAGCATTGATCTCGGCCTGGTTTGCCCCACCATTTACATTATGGTCTCCCATGCCTCTCCTGTAAACAAGAAAGAAAAGAAAGGATCAAGTGCAAAAAGAAATGGAAGAGTATAAAAGAAAACACAAGAAAGAAAGTTGAGTTTTGGTTTTAAAATGCAAATGGAATATCTTTTTTTTTTAATTTGGGAAATAAAATAATTTCGACCAATCTACATTACTGAAGGATAATTAAACTAAATGCAATTCAAAAGTGATTGTGTGAATATTTTAAATTTATGCAACCTAACCAAATAATTCTAAAAAGGAAACTGCAATCAGATTTTTAATGCAAATGAATATCGACTTTCCGAATATGGCAAGTGATCAATCAAATACTCAAACAAATCTACAAGGGATTATTCTGCAAGCAAAGGATCTAGCAACCCTAGGATTATCACAAGCAAGAACAGCAAGAACAATCAACTTATTTTTTTTTTAAAATTTCGGATGCAGCAAGAAAAAAAATGCAGTGCAATGAATCGATATGCAAAAACAAAAGGGATAGGATACAACCAAAGGTTTTTAGGAGCCTTTAGCTCTGATACCAAATGTTACAGCCTGAGATTCAGACTATAAGAATGGCGTGATTTAGATTTGGGTTTTGGCCGGATTGGTTCCAAGGTTTGATGAGTGTGGGCGATGGACTGATTTTAGACCTAGTTGTAACCGGTTTGTACCTGAAACAAAAGAGAACCTTTTTATGAGTTTTTCTGGATTTTAAAATGATGAACAGAAGGTAAACTAAATGAACTATGATGAACAATGAAAAGAACACGATTTTATAGGATTTTTGAATAAGATGGTTCAATGAAAACTAGATGATATGCAATATAAAAACAGTGCAGTAAAAAGGGATAGAAAGATGGATGGATGGATCCTTGTTGCTGGACGTGTGTCTCTCTCAACAAGAACAGTGGATGAATGATGGAATGAAGATGGAATCAGGCTTGCTGGACGTGTGTCTCTCTCAAGCAAGATCAGTGGATGGAATGGAATGAAGAATCGCCACAAGTTTGGTGATGAAAACTTGATAAGATCCGGTGCTCCTTTCTAGATGAGTTTCTCACGCAAGGCTAGAGAGGGAGGCTAGGGTTTTCGTGTGTAGGGCAAACTGACTCATATATTTCATAAGCTAAAAAAATTACAAGTCCACTTATAAGGGTTTATATAGTACCCGATGTGGTTTGCCCTTCTTGGGGTCTTGAAGCAAAAAAACAGCATGTAGTCTAAAGCATTAAGGCCTAAACATAATGGGCCGACTCTCCTGGACTCTAAGCAAAGGCTAAACAATGGCCTTGATTTATTGGACTCAAAATAAATAAAAGGACTTAACAATTTGCCCATAAGTTCATAAAAACCAGAAATTAAATAAAACCGAAATCGACATAAACCAGAAACAATAAACCGGTTAGAAATCATAATTGAAATCTTACCTGCTTACCTTATGGCATTGGTGGATTATGCAGGACCAGATTGGGTTGAGATTGAGTCTGAACCGAGATCACATGTGGAGATGATTAGGCCGGTTCGGTTCTAGGCGAGTGATCTGAATTGGATCGGACCGGACTGACCTTGAACCTCTATTGGGCCGGCTGGATCTTGAATCTTCACCTGGACCATCTCTTCAATCAGCAATATGTTCTGGTCGGTTTGTCCTTGTGCATCTTGATCTAGGATCTCTTGGACAGCTTTGGAGAAACCCTCTCTTATGGCCTTGGCTCCGCTCCGGGTAGTCGGGCCACGTCTAACTATGGGAACCTCAACTTGGATGGCCGCATCAGACCCTAATCTCTCACCGTGGGAGGAAACGCTTCCACATCCATCGGTAGGTTATTGGTGTGTTTGGTGTTACTCGAACCCAAGACCCAACCCTTTAACAACTTTATCACATGACAAGTTGTCACCAATTGACCTGCAGCTCAATTGGTGATAACTTGTTCTGTAAAAAGTTGTTAAAGGGTGGTGTTTTGGGTTCGATTAACGTCAAATGCACCAATAACTTACCGGTGGATGTGGACGCGTTTCCTCCCACAATGAGATGTTAGGTCGGTGCTCTGCAGAACTGTGAGCCATGGGTCCGCGGGACAGATTGTCACAAAAACTATCGCTATTTCCATATAAATAAAGATGAAGTGCATATATCCGCCAAAAGAATAAACAAAATACAATAGGAGACCGGTTATGGTGCTAAGAAAGCCATCGGAGCTGAAGGAAGCTCAAATCTAAAATGTTCTAGAAAGATAATAGAAAAAGAATAGATTAAAGATATCTTTATCCTAATTTATAGAACGTAACCAAACGGACATAGCAGAACGCTATATCATTTTATGTATTTAGTAGTATAGAACAATATTGAAAACACAGTGTTAAATGTATCGTGATTTTTTTTTAGAATTTAGTTCTACGTTCATTTTTGGTATTAAGGGTCTACAACATTGTTCATACATTACATCTTAATCTTCTTCAAATTCAGAGTCCATTTAAAAAAAATTACAGAATAATCATGTATACCAAAGAGATTTGAACTGCATGCATAAAAACAATTCTTTTGCAGTATTTACATTATCACTAAAACATTTTAGTAATCTTCTTCAGAAAAAAGCACTTTAGTAAATTTCACTACACCTGTGAGACAATTTAGATATTTAAAATTTATTCCCTCTGTATTATTTTAAGAGGTGTTTAAAGATTTCTATTTTATTTCATAATAAGTGATATTCTTACTATTCTAGATAAAATTTAATGTTATTTAAAATTTGTGACCAACAACAAAATATTGTATTTTTCATTGGTTAAACTAATTCTATTTAAAGACAATTCTCTTAAATAGTCATTTTAAAGTTTTTTCACAAAATAGCATCCAAGAAAAATGACCAAAATAACTATTTTTATTTTGCAAATTTTTAATATTTATTTTTTATTTTTAAAAATTTAAACTCACCCTTAAAACTTCACCCATAACTCTAGACTATAATTATATATTAGTTAATCCTACCGGTATAAATGTATATTTACGCACTCTAATAAATTTTATTTTGATCATTTTTTTTGAAAACTATTTTTTGTGACAAAAACGTTTTTAAGATTATCCTAATGTATTTCTCTTTATTTAATGTTATTGTTATAAAATCAAAACAAATTGCATAAAATTTTGTATTTTCTTAATTTTTCTGCAAAACCTTAAATACAGAGGAATATTACATTTGATCACCACACCAACAATATTAACTCATTTGCACAAGTAAAACGATATATCATTTATTTTTCACAATGCATAGCAAAAATATATTTTCACAATTGATCCAAAATTAATTTAGAGTTTACACTAACGGATGGTATATGAAGTTTGAAGATGATAATATTCTCTTAGTAAACGCAATTGAAGTAAGAGTGAACATCTGACAATGCAAACAATGCAGTCTATGCAGTCTATGCAGTCTATGCAGTCTATGCAGTCTAAGTCTATGCAGTCTATGCAGTCTATGCAGAAACGTTAAATATCGATTGTTTTATAACGATATTTAATAATTATTAATTAAGAATATAATTAAACAAATGAGACACGAGGTGGTTACGACAGTTATGAGAGTTTTGTTCAAGTTAAGGCGTTAGAATTAAGGGACTAAACGGTAAACAAAGAGTAGAGACGGTGAAAGTGAAAAATGTGAAACGTTAAGTTAATACATACTACACTGTAATGGTTTTTAGGCCTTGGTGCAAGCCGGGTACTTGGGTTTTTTGCCCTACCCGTTACTCGATTTATCTTGTTCAAGTATTAAAATTTTTGACTTGTACTTATACTTATTCGATCAAGTATTTGTTAGTTAATTACTTATCTATATTTTAAATACTTACAAGTTACTTGGTAATACTTGATACTTGTTTGTTTAGATTTAAAATTTTAAAATTAAATGTACCAAAACATATAAATTTGTTTTTTTTCAATATGCTTGTTACTCGACTTAATTTGTTCAAGTTATTTGATTTAATGCGTGCATACAACTCGTTTAAAATAAATATGTATTACACTAAATATTTAAAATGCTATATTCTTTTTGAATTTTATTACAATATCAATAATAAAACAAGTATTTAAGAGGCATCGTAAATTTTTAGAATCAATAACAAGTAATAAAACAAGTAATAAAACAAGTAACGGGTCGAGTATTAAAAAAATTATGATACTTGATACTTGACTTGTACTTGTAAGTAGTAAGATTTACAGACTTGTTACTTGCCTTGACAATGCCAAATACTTAGTTTTTCAAACCGAATACGAGTCAAGTAACAAATATTAATCGTGTAACAAGTATTAGTGCCCAACCCTAATGGTTTTAGCCTCACCTGTTAATAAACTAACGACAACATTAACGTTCTTTTCTGTCTTGCGTATAAATAACGGAGACGGTTTCCTTGGAGCTTGTGTCAGTCGTCTCCTGCTTCTTCTAATAAACCTTCTCTCTCCGAGAAAAAGTGAGAACATTTCATAAAGAAGCTTCTTATTCAATGGCGTCGCCTCAGAAAGTAAACTCTGTTTGTTTGACCGTCCTACTTCTCGTCCTCTTAGCTCTCACTGCAACGATTCTCGGGAACATTGAAATCCCTAGCTCCATGTATGTCTATCTCTTCGCCATGGTTTCGTCTTCCTCCTCGGATCTAGCTCAGTCTCTTTCTCTTCCTATCTGTTTTAAATAAGCTGCATTCTCATTTTCTGCCAAGGATTTTGACATTATTCCATCTCTGTTTTTTATTTTATTTCTCTCTACCAAGGATTTTAACACTTTCCATCTCTGTGGATTATCGAGTTTCAAAGGTTTCCAGTGATGTGTGAGTCTTTCTCCGTAATAAATGCTCTGTTTTTTCCAGGAAGTTGAAAACAAAGGATATGCAGAGCTCAACAATGGCGGCAAACAGGTATAAGAGGGAAACAAAACTTGCTTTTAATCGCTAGGTTTTTGTTCCATTGAAAAAAAAAAAAACAAAAATTGGAATGTTAACTAGCAATCCTAGCCGTTGATATGCTATGGATGGCCTTTCCGTTTTATTCATTCATCGCAGCTCTGTCTCTCTACCCTAAGAACATGATTAACCCCACTTCTTAGGGGTTCTTAAGAGGTGAAGTCCATAAAATTCCTAAGAGTTATCTCTTCATTCTCTTCTGCAAGAGCCACTTTTTAAGAAGTTTTTGTACTGTTCGCGGATCTCACAAATACGTGACGGTGCGCGATTGGTTCTTTCTTTTTTTTATAAAAAAAAAGAAAAAAAAAGTTGGTTCTTCTTTTTTTTATAAAAAAAATGAAAAAAAAAAGCTAAAAACTTCTAAGACGCTCTTAGGGTTAAATTTGCTCTAAATATTTTTATCATATATTCCACCTCAATTAATAATATGAGTATATGGTTGGCAGGCTTGAAGGTGTGGAGTTGGATGAAGAGCACGCGGTTGATGATCCAGATAAGGTTGCTGATCAAGTCGCTACCCTTGTTCAGATGTAAGTCTTGATTTTTTGATTTTTTTACTTAAAAAGACATGAAACCAACCCTAGGATAAAACTGACACATTGTCGTTTCACCACACTCTCGCGATTGTCAGAGTTCGCACGGACATTGTCTTGTTTTCTATTTATAATTGCCTCTGAGCCTCTATAATCTTTGGATATTACGGTCTGGTCTTTTTTTTTTTTTTTGAAACACCCGGTCTGCTCTATTTTACCAGTTTTTCTCACCACTTAATGAGACCGGTGAACAAATTTTTTTTAAAAAAGGAACATTAATGAGACCAAAAAATCGATGTATGAACAACCACTTTATTCACCTCATCATAAACCTACAAAGAAGTTTAGTTATTACGTTAGGTAAGAACAAACATAACGGCGGCTGAGTTGTTTTAATCTGCCTCTAGATTCCGAAAATCCTTATTTGATTAATATATATTTAAGGTTTTGTTTAGCAGGAGTGAGCATAACAGCACAGCAAAGAGGAAGCTTGGATTTTTTCATGTGGAACCGGTAACCCAATCGATGATTGTTGGCGTTGTGACCTGTAAAGTAACAAAGAGCTTTGGGAAAATCTATATCTTATTCACAAAGGAGAAGACCTCCCTATAATACTCGTACAACAAAGTCGAGATATACTCAACCAACATATCTAAATGTACATGTCATTATCTCCAACATATTAGGATACTTATCTAGAACTACTAGTCCTTATCTCAACACTCCCCTTCAAGTTGGTGAGTGCAAATCACACACTCCCAACTTGGATAACAAGTAATCAAATGCATAACGACCAAGCCCTTTAGTTAATATATCCGCCAGTTGCTCTGTTGTTCGGACATACTTCGTTGCTATCAACCTACTCTTCACTGCATCTCTCACACTGTGACAGTCTGCTTCGATATGTTTAGTTCGCTCATGGAAAACCGGGTTTGCAGCGATATACATTGCCGACTTGTTATCACAAAACATCTCCATTGGACCTTCTTGATATACTCCGAAGTCAGCTAACAATCGCCGCAGCCATTTTAGTTCTTTCAGAGCATCAGACATAGATCTATACTCGGCTTCAGCCGAGGAATGAGACACCGTTTCCTGCTTTTTCGTCTTCCACGCGATCGGGGAACCTCCCAAGTGAACCACAAACGCTGATAATGATCGTCGAGTGCGAGGGCAACTGGCCCAGTCAGAGTCACAATATATTTGTGTGCGCAAGGAGCTGTCTGATGTGAGCATGATACCCTGTCCTGGTGTTCCTTTAATATACCGAACAACTCGAACAGCTGCATCCCAATGGCGCCTCTGTGGTTTATGCATTACTTGAGAAAGAACGTGCACCGCATAACATAACTCGGGTCGAGTAATAGTCAAATAGACCAAGCGACCAACCAATCTTCGAAAACGAGCTGGGTCCTCATACAACGGTTCCAAAGGAGCTTCTGCTAAAAGAGTATGATTCTGCTCAACCGGGATAGATAGAGACTGACAACCGAGTAATCACGCATCTGCAATAATGTCCAACGCGTATTTTCTCTGTGAAAGAAAGAACCCAGATGTACCTCTCGAGACTTCAATACCAAGAAAATATTTGGCTTTGCCTAAATCCTTCATATGAAAGCACTTGCTTAAGTATGCTTTGAACTTCACCAACATATCCAGATTGCTGCAACTGATGATGAGATCGTCGACATATATAAGTACCCGGAGACTATCATCACCTTTGATGTATGTGAAGAGCGAGTAATCTGAGTATGACTGAACAAAACCAAACTGCAACAGAGCTTGACTAAGCTTTGCAAACCAACACCGTGGGGCTTGTTTTAGACCGTAGAGAGATTTGCGAAGCTTGCAAACTAGGTTGGGATTATCTGTTGTATATCCTGGTGGTAATTACATATAAACTTATTCTTCGAGATCACCATGAAGAAAAGCATTGTACACGTCCATCTGGTGAACCTCCCAACCTTTAACTGCTGCAATTTTAAATAACGTTCGGACCGTAGTGAGCTTGGCGACCGGAGCGAAAGTTTCATCGTAATCCTCCCCTTCAACTTGTCTGTTGCCGCACACAACCAGACGTGACTTAGGTCTCTCGATGGTTCCGTCTGGATTGAATTTGTACTTATAAACCCATTTGCAGGCGAGAGCTTTTTTTCCTGGAGGTAAAGTTGTAAGATCCCAAGTCCGTGAATCCTCAAGAGCTGTAATTTCAAGACCCATAGATTTTCGCCAACGTTCGTCTTCCATAGCTTCTCTGAAACTTTTAGGTTCAACTTCAGCTGTGACAGCTGCGAGGAACACACGATGATACGCAGAGAATTGATCATCAAAACATAATATTCAATCGGGTAAGGAGTACCTGGAACCGTTGAAGAGGACAATGATTGATTACGAGTGAGATCGGACAGTGTATGTTTATCGGGTGATGCCAGCGCCCTTGCGTTATAAGTGACGTAATCTTTAAGCTTCACCGGAGGAGCTCTTTGACGATGGCCTCTGCCCAAAGGAGGTACAGTAACTGGCTCTGCAACAGGTTCCGGAGCCACAGGCTCGACAACTTCTTGAGGTATGTCAGTTTCGTCACTACTGGAAGGACAACTACTCTCCTTGTGATGAATGATACGTTCATCTGAATTAATGACTAGAGGAGGAGTAGAAATTACTGGCACTTGCGAAACAGTCTCATCTTTGTAAGGAAAGCTTGTCTCATCAAAAACAACGTCGTGGGAGATGAAGAACTCATTCTTCTCAAGATCATACAGACGCCAACCTTTTTTCCCATACGGATATCCCATGAAGATACACTTTCTACTTCTTTCACCGAATTTATCCTTGTCTCGTGTATAGAGATGAGCATAACACAAACACCCGAATATTTTAATGGTTGCATACGAAGGCGGTTCACCATAAAGACATTCATACGGAGTAATACCTTGTAAGAGACTTGATGGTGTTCGATTTATCACATGTGCAGCAGCCAAGATACTTTCTCCCCAAAATTTTGTTGGTAGGTTTGACTGGAAGAGTAAAGATCTTGCTACATTAAGTATGTGTCTGTGCTTTCTTTCGACTCGGCCATTCTGCTGTGGAGAAGATACGCAAGATGTTTGATGAAGTATTCCATGATCGGCGAAGTACTTAGATAAGCACATGAATTCAGATCCATTATCTGATCTAACGATCTTGACTAGTTTGCCAAACTGCCGATGTACCATAGCACAAAAATTTGGTAGCACCGTGCGAACTTCGCTCTTCTCAAGCAAAAGATAGATCCAAACATCCCAAGAGAAGTCGTCGAGAATGGTTAGGAAGTAACTGGCACCACATGAAGATCATATGCGATACGGTCCCCAGAGATCGACGTGTATTAAACCAAAACTTGCAGAAGCTTTATTATTACTATCAGAGAGGACTTCACGAGTCTGTTTTGACTTAAAACAAATCTCACATCCACCGAATTTATCGGGAATGTTTTTAACACCAACAATGAAAGGTAAAAAACCCAAAACACCAAAGGCAGGATGTCCCAATCGCCTGTGCCACAATGCCTGATCCTCAGCGGCTCGAACTCTATGACTCCTGGCAATAGTGACACCCCGATAAACATAAACACCATTCCGTTCTTCACCGACTCCAATCAGGGTCCTCGTAAAACGGTCCTGCAATATACACAATGTGTCAGAGAACACAGCAAAACAACCAGTTTGCTTTAACATCTTTGCCACAGATAAGAGTGTGCAATTTAAATTTGGTACGAATAAGACGTTAACAAGAACCAAGGCATTTGACAAACGCAGAGAACCACTCTTAAGTGCATAAACAATACTCTCGTCTGCAAACGAAACGGGACAGGGGGGGATGGATTTCACCGATTCAAGAACATGCACATCTCCAGTCATGTGATGTGACGCTCCTGAGTCAAGTATAACCTCTCCCGTCTGAACCTTACCATTCAAACGTTCTGGAACAGGGGTCGGTTTCTGCTGCTCCAACAGCTGCGTAAGAGATGCCCATTGTTCTGCAGTAAAGGCTGGAAACGTGCCAGGTGATGGAGCTTGGGCAGCATTCGAATGGGATTGTTGTTGTTGCTGAGGAAGATTTCCTCGACCTCGTCCTCGTGAAGATGAACCTCCTCTTCCTCTACTTGAACCTCTGTTTCCACGATCAGGTTGATTCTGATTTTTTTCCAACCACCAGTCGGGGAATCCAATGATCTGCCAACAGTCTCTCTTTTCGTGTCCAGTGCGACCACAATGAGAGCAGACAATTGTGGAACGAGAAGTGGTAACGGCGGCTGCATTGAATCCGCTTGCTGACTCTTGTTCTGCCTTGACGCTGAAGCCAACTGCTTCCTGTTTCGTATCCGACTTGGAAGCCAACAATCTTCTTTCCTCCCTGACGACCCTTTGATACACACTATTCAGATCAGGTAGTGGTTCCATCGAGATGATGTTTGTTACCACATTCCCGAAACGAGCTTCATCGAGTCCCATAAGAAATTGGTGAACTCTTTCTTCTTCATGCTCCCTTGTTATGCTGGTCATCGCCGAGCACGTGCACTTAGGAAGCGGCTTATACATAAGCAATTCTTCCCATCTAATGGACAGTTTACCGAAGTAATCCATTACGCTCATCCCTTCTTGTCTACATGCCGACAGTTCAGCTCGCAACTGATGAGTTCTTACAGCATTACCAATCGAGAAATGTTGAGAAAGATCTCCCCACAACTTGTGAGCATCCGATGTAAACGTCACCGTAGAGCGAATCTTAGGCGCGATTGAAGCCCTAATCCACCCCACAATCATGGAGTTTACTGTGTTCCATGCATCAAGATCTCCAGATTCCTCCGTCGGTTTTGGTAGAGTACCATCTATAAAACCCGACTTTCTCTTTGCACGCAAGGCGTTCTCCAACTCGGAGGCCCATTCTGCGTAGTTCTCGCCGGTGAGTTGTACCGGAGAAATTGCTACGCCGGGATTATCAGACGCTGATAACTCATACGGAGAGTATGATTTCGTAGCCAACGCAGTACCTGTTGCCATAGGTAACTTGAAAGTCAAGAAACTATCTTTTCGATTTTAAAACTTGGTAGGCTCTGATACCATGTAAAGTAACAAAGAGCTTTAGGAAAATCTATATCTTATTCACAAAGGAGAAGACCTCCCTATATATACTCGTACAACAAAGTCGAGATATACTCAACCAACATATCTAAATGTACATGTCATTATCTCCAACATATTAGGATACTTATCTAGAACTACTAGTCCTTATCTCAACATGACCCTAACTGGCATAAGAACCGCAAACGCCTCGCTGATTGTGGGATCGGTTTTGGACGCAACGCTATTGGTGGTCGTGATGGACGCTTCTACCTTGTCACCCACCCCACTGATGAAGACGTTGTTAACTCCAAACCAGGTACTCTTCGCCATGCCGTTATCCAAGACCACCGTCTCTGGATTGTGTTCAAAAGAGATATGGTGATAGAGCTGAAACAAGAGTTGATTATGAACAGCTTCAAAACCATTGATGGTCGTGGTGCTAATGTCCACATAGCCAACGGTGCTTGCATCACTATCCAGTTTATCACCAATGTCATCCTTCATGGTCTTCACATTCATGATTGCAAACCTACTGGAAACGCAATGGTTAGAAGCTCCCCATCTCATTTTGGCTGGAGGACAATGGCTGATGGTGATGCAGTCTCTACCTTTGGATCACTCTCACTCTGCTGATGGCCTTGTCGATGCTGTCATGGGTTCTACTGCTATTACCGTTTCCAACAACCACTTTACACACCACAATGAGGTCATGTTGCTAGGCCACAGTGATTCGTACACAAAAGACAAGCTCATGCAAGTGACCATTGCTTACAACCATTTTGGACAAGGATTGGTTCAGAGAATGCCAAGGTTACTAGTATAGTCTTACCCATTTGCTTTTTGAAATTCTTATGCTATCATTTGTTCTGATAGTTAAAATTGGTTGTGTAATTGCAGGTGCAGACATGGGTATTTCCATGTGGTTAACAACGACTACACACACTGGGAGATGTACGCAATTGGTGGGAGTGCAGATCCAACCATCAACAGTCAAGGAAACAGATATGCTGCTCCTAGGGACCCTTTCGCCAAGGAGTTTCAATTTCTAAAACTATATTTGTCTTGATAACAGAGTAAGGTGTTGTAGTGTAGAGTTATCGTTATTACCAGATTATTAAAATGCGGATCAAATAGGTGACGAAAAGAGTAGAGACGGATGCAAGTGAGTGGCAGAAGTGGAATTGGAGGTCAGAAGGAGACCTGCTACTGAACGGAGCATTCTTCAGGGCATCAGGAGCAGAAGCCTCAGCTAGCTATGGACGAGCCTCGAGCTTAGCAGCTAAACCATCATCAATGGTCCACACTATAACCTCTACTGCAGGAGCACTAGGTTGCCGCAAAGGCAGATCTTGCTAGCTTTCTCTCTCTCTCTCTCTCTCTCTCTCCCACTTTAACTAACCCTAAACCCTTTCCCATATCTCCGGAAAGTGGAATATATAGTAGTAGTAGTAATCTTTCTGATTTCTCGATTCGTTTTGGGTCGAGTCATTGTTCGTCATATCCCACTTTGTTGTCAACCTCAGCTTGCTTTGTCTTCTTCTTTCAAAAGGTGGAAAAACAAAAGAGGAGCAAGCTCAGAAGCGTTGTTCAAAAGGTTTTCCTTCTTTTAAAGTCCTTATGGTTTTAGTTTTTTCTTCCCTTTGGTTTTGGAGTTGTTGAGGTCCCTTTGGTTTTAATGGATCTCACTCCCTTGCATCCTTAGTCTTTTGGGGGGTTCTCTTTCAAGTTATTGGTCATAGTAAAGCTAAACTTGTAACAGAAGATGATTGAAAAGCTTTTCTTCTTTTTATTGGAATTTCCGTTAGTCTTTTAAGTTTTGTTGGCTTGAGTGTTTCAGTAATTGGATGATTGAATTGATTTTGAATTCTAAAGCTACCTAGAAAGTAACCTCCATACTTGTGAAATATAGGAGTGAAGCCGCAAAACGGTTGGGAGTAGTAAGTATGGTAAGTTGTTACACTAACATATGATGTGATGCCAAACCCATAAACAGTTGTATCCGATCTTTCTTTTTTTCTTTTAAAGTTGAGGTGTAAGTGGTTCTGTTTCTTGCTCTGCACGTTACTAGTTGGAATTTTCTGTACTCTTATTGAATTCATCTCGTAAGCTCTTCCAAGAGATTTACACGAGGAGCTTTATCCACTGGTTGTTCTCTCATAAATACATTGTCTGATCACAAACGCTAATTCAAGTGAGACACAATATCATCTCCTTACTTTGCCATCCTTCCCATATTATTGGCTTATGAGAGTCATACAAGTCTCCCATCAGAGTATTTAGTGAAAGATACCCAAAAAGGGCTTTCAATCTATGGTTTCTGCTTTTAGTCCAGAAAAAGAAAACTGATATCCTCCATATAATAGGGAACAAGAATCTGACGGGTGTTCCCTACTCATATCTCCGTAGATGGAATCATCATAATCTTCAGTATGAAAGCCAGCCTTCTTTGTAATCAATTTTATCCATGCATAATCGATTCAATGACGAAGAACTGATCAAGGTGTTGGATTACATGATCCACTGACAAATTAGAGTAAGGGTTTAATCTAACATATTAAATAAGCAAAATTACTATTTGTGAATGATTTGGAGGTACAAAATGCTTATTTTTGTAGGCCTTTACGAACACTCGCCGCTAGTCTGGACCCATCTCGGTGAGGATCAGAAAACATCGGTTTATTTAAAAAAAAGTTGATATATCGGTACCAAACACGGGGTACGTGAATACAAGTAAAACGAGTGCAAAATGGGTATATTTTTTTGGTATGAAGCTTGGTCCTCCTTTTCCTTTGTTTTCATCCGCTTTTTTAGCCTATCCAAACAGAATCGTAATGGCGACATGATCTCCGATGTGTATCCAGTGTCAACAAGTCACCATTAATAAGTCCAATCTTCCTGATGTTAGGAGTTGACGAGCTCAGGTCGACACTGAGATCTTCTTGAACTTGCGAGGGTTTTAACTTTTCTACAAGCTAATCGTCACTTTAATGGGCTTTCGGGTCATTGAGCCGAATCTTTGAACCAGGTTTGGAGTAAAGTTAACCCACCTCCACCAGTTCCCCCCAAAGTCCGACGTGTCTCAGGTCGTTGGCTTGGTCGGGTGTTGTCTCCATCATGGGCGATGTACTTGTGATCGCTAGCTTATGATTTTTTTAAAAATAATTGGAGATTACAATTCTTTTTAGTTCTTGCTGATTCAGCCCGATGTTTGATTGTAGTGACCAAGATATTATTTGTTGGAAAATCAATTGTTTTGGTGTTTAGTAATCATTATTTTTCTTGGTTTTGGGCTTTGAGATGTGAAACTTTAAACTTATTGTTGTCATTCAACGAAAGTAAAATGTTTGTTTTCTCGTTTTGTGTATTGATTCTCTCTCTTTGTTTTCTGGTGTTCTCTGTTGTTGATTGTTCTCGGATTCGTACTCTTTGTTCTTTTTGTTCATGTCTTCTTTTGCTGAAATCTCGATGGCACGTTCGACTAAAGAAATTCAAGATGACCCCTTCTCCTTACGCCATTATGTGTTGTAGTCTTCGGAGGGGTTTGTAAGATGACAATGATCTTCCTCTCGAGTTTCATCCTTCTACCAACATTAATCAGAATCCCAGGAGAGCTGTAGTCAAGGTTTTGTCTGGGTCAAATTACGACATCGGTCCTACCAGGAGAGTCGCTGCCGCGACTTCTACCAAGGGTTCCACTGAGAAACTTTGGTTGTTATTTCTCATCATGTGTTTTATGCGTTGAAGACCTCTAGCACAAAGAAGTCTGCTTGCGATTTAAGAGAATCTTTAGGGATTCTGGCTGAGATTGAATTTCTCTTGCCCTATGACTCTGACAGGCCGTGGTCCGCGCCTCTAGGGTAGTTTACAATCTATGAATCATTATTGAATAATTTCACTTATGGTTTTCTCTTCCTCGTCTCCTACTAGCATACTGTCAGAGACATCATATGACAATTTCTCAATTCTCAGTGGGCAGTATTCGAGCAATAGTGGCCTTGCGGTTTCTACTGGCGACCTCGGGAGGACTATGAGCCCGCAGCTACTTGAGGCTGTCACATCTCTCAGGTTGGTTCCCAAGAAGGCATACATATATTACTTCTCGTGAAGCCCTCAAATCGTTAGAATGCCTCCTACAAAGGTCAAATATTGGGAGGAAAATTATTTCTTCATGAAGGCCGGCGTGCACTCTGTTCCCAATGATTTCGTTGAGATCGTCCGCTCTAATTGGAATGAATGTCTAGGTAGATGACTTTGGTAGGTTACTTTTTGTTTTTTTCCTTTTCATCATTGTTTAATCGCTTCTTTTTTCAGTGCGTCTTGTGAGGTAATTGAAGTCGATCGTTGAGTAGTTCAAAGCCATCCGAGCTCATGACTGGAAAACTATAACTCCAGCTCACATTGATTCAGTGCTTAAAATGATTTCTAGTGAGTATCTTTGATGACAATGTTCAAGAAATTCTAGGCGGTGGTTAGGCGCCTTATAAAAGATTATTGCTAAGGCGGGTACCTAGACCGATTTTTGAATGCCTAGACCAAATTTTCTAGTAACTGTTTTTTTTTTAAAAGTTGTTTCGTTCATACCCGAATTTCTGACTAGGCAGCACCTAGGCAGCGCCAAGACCAATTTTAGAAAATTGTTTGACGGTCTTCATGTTATCTTTAAGTCTTCTTATACGCACTTATTTTTCGTTTGTGGTAGCTCCATACGAGGCCATATGAGGCTTCCAATAAGAGAGAGGTGGGGAAGAAGGCTTCCTGCAAGGTGTCGAGTAAAGTTGCTACTTGTCTTCCATGGAGGAGATGGATGGTGTGCCAAATCTTCTTGTTAGTTTGGAAGTCATTGTGATCTCCAAAGAGAGACCTGAAACTGTTGAGGCTGGTGTGCCTAATTGAGAAGCTGACATTGTTTCAGCCCAGTTGTTTCCCTCTCCTCTTATGATCCTCAAAAATGTTGTAAAGATGTCCATTCTAGAGACCTCCACGTCTTGTTGAGAAGAGACAGTCGATGTATTCTTCTAAGCAGCAGTCTTCGATTGATCTTTCAAGTCCGGGGGCATTAGCTCGGACTCTGATCCACATCACACTCAGAGTTTGGAGCTATACACTCGGAAACGTTCCTCTTCCATCTGTCAGGATGGTTCTAAGAACTTTAATAGGGATTCTTCTACTCTACCGAAAAGATCTAGGGTATAAGAAAGGCTGAATTCCAAAGCTTTTGAGCTACCACCAACCGAAAGAAGGGAGTTTGCTGTGTCTTTCAAATTTCTGGCTATGATCCTTTTCCTAGTGATGGCCGGTCTGCGTACACCTCGATCGTAACATTCGCTTGGATGGCAACCTGATTCAACCACATGAGCTGTTCTCGGAGAATGATATATGTGAAGGCCTTTATTTTGAAAATTATCTAGTAGGTCTTGTTTTTCGATTAACTTCATTTGCGAACATTCGATACTAATTGCATGTTGTTATTTATGATAGCTTATGGGTTGGATGCCCGTCTTCGTTCGCACTACGAGCATGAGGTTTATCATTCTTTATAGCGGGTGACCGAGGCTGAAGAGAGCACTTCCCGAGACCGAAATGCGTTGAAGACCAAATAATCTCAGTGTCAGGAGGCTTCTGCCCTCATCATTGCCTTGGAAGTCCAGCTCAAGATTTCATAGGCAACGATGAATACCAAGGAGGAGAGGGTCAGAGAACTTGAAGTTTTAGATTTTGCACTTGGCGCTTGTGTGAAGGGGGTGCAAAGCTCTTGGGATCAGATCAAACACAACAAGAAACCAAGCTGCAAAAATGATCTAGCAGATTCATTCATATAGGGTCGTGACCTTGGGACGCACCACAAGCTGGAGGTGAGAGATCACGAGAAGGAGATCCAAAAGCTGAAAGCTTTGAGGGCAAAGGAGATATGGAGAGCTGCAATGAAAGTTCAATGTTCTGTTGAAGCGAAGTACAAAACTCGTTTCAAAACGATTGGACATGCTTTTTTTGGTTTAGGGGCATATTTGGAAACATGGGAGCACTCCTTGAAGGATTCAACGCTGAGTTCTAAGAGATGGATGTCATGGATCTCGAATTAGAGAGAGATTGAGTTTCTCATGTTTTTGATGACCCGGACAGTGGCGATCTCCTTTGTCGTCAGTCTCAGGAGCAGGTGATGATAAAGAGGCCGATGTTGGTATTGATGAGGTAGGGGCCGGTGTCAAGACTGGATGATCAATCCACAAATACTTATGAGGACAAGTCGTCAGTTGTTGATAAGTTTGTTTTGAACCTTCCTCCTCTCTATGCTTCTAATAGTTCAACCATTTTTCTCTTTCTGCTGATGAAGGATCCAAGAATAGGCCGCATATGGCTTCATATTTTGCTATTACTTTAAACTTTGAAGATTTTTGATTGTCTGAAAGGGTTTTAATCTGAATAACATGCATGGGAGGGATTTATATCATCGATTTATCTTTTATTTATTGCATTCCATATTTTAATGCTTCTTCGCACATTATGCAAATATATTATTTTACTTTGCCAAGACTTTTGTATTTTGATTATGAAAAACACCGAGTGCAAGAAAACCTGACTTACTCTGGGTGTCAATAAATAGGTGCGAAGATAGTTCGACTTATCCTGTATCATAATCAATATTAAGGTGCTAGGATTCGGCTTACCATGTACCCACTTGAGCGTTTTTAGGAGACTTGTCAGTTTTTTGTATTTTTCAAGTGTTTGCGGGAGAGCCCGACTTTCTATTCAAAACAGGCATGCTTAAGCTAACACTACATGATGAATGAACTCGAAATATGTTTCTCATGAAGAGGGTGTCGTTTCACTAAGGCACCTATGAGACATGCACAAAAATATTGATTACTGCTTGGTCATGGAACCGATGTAAAAGAAGGAGCTCATTAATAGATAGAGCTAAAGAGCTCACAGCTCAAGAGCTCAATTATTTGAAAAAATATTTTTATTGTATTAATAGATATATCCAAAGTGGGTTACCTACGTACCTCAAACAAGATAAAACTTTTTCGTAGTTCATTTTACAAAGTAGAGTTTCAAGGAACCTTTTTTGATAGATTGAGTTCTTTTGATGAGTGTTTGCTTATTTTAATCAGTGCTTGTAAATCTGGAAATCTACTGATGTGTCGTAGAGTGTCTAAGTTCTTGGTTTGTGATGGAAGGATTGTTTTTCAACGCTTTGTCGTTTCGGGTTTAGGATGTTGTCAATAAGAGATAGTTTGTTCAAGAATCAAATTGTTGTCGTCTTCATCTTGCAAGTGTATCGACGCATCATCATCGTCAATGACAATAGCTTTTCCCTTATAATCCGCCATTGAAAGGGAGGGATCAGAGACTTGTTTCAATCGAAACTGTGGAATGAGCCAAAAAACCAACATATAATTGAAGTCGATGAACCAGAGCAAAACATAGGTAAAATGAAATCCCAATAGGTTGATAGCAAAGTTGTCGTGTATATGGATATGTCCGTAATGATGAACAGTCCTGATCAGAACATTACGGTCCTGAACATAAGTTGAAAACATCAAAGTAGTAATCAAAGTCATAAAACAAAACAGCTATCTGAGAGACTGGATACGCATGCTACAAAGGGTGACGAAACAACTGACCAAGAGAGACACCACACCACAAACGGAGCCGGGGTCTGGTCATGACAACTAAGAAAGAACATGTTGAATGGAAGTGAGATCGAAAAATTGAAAGAAGTTTTCGATCTGAAGAAGCCACCTCCATTGTTGCCAAAGCGCATGTTCTCCCATGATGAGTTTGATGCTTTATTTCAAACAAATTCAAAGAACTTGAAAATGCAATCAAAGTCGATATTCTCGAAACGTCGCATAACGTAAACTGAATCAAAGAAGAACTCTAGATTCATGAAACTTCAGATTTAGATTGTTTTAGGATAAAACCCGTAAAATGATAGTGGATTGACCTGTCTAACTAATTTACCATTACTGATCCACCAACACCAGATCTATATCTTGGACATCTAAATGTATATCCAAGCCAGACTAAATTCTGAATCGGGCCTAATTCGCATGCTTGGACCGTTTTGACATTCCTGTTTCTAGTGGTATTATTAAAACTCATTGTAAAGTTGCGTCTTCTAAGATGCAAGTATTAGTTATACTGAGCAAGCTACATGAAATCTAGTTCTACATAAAGATTTTAGATTCCTGAAAAGAAAACATTGTTTCATGACAACATCCAAGATGATAATACTACGAATGCAGTCCATTTCCATTAAATAATGAATCACGCAACAAGGTTTCGTGAATCATGACAATGATCAGTATTACCTCTTGAGCAGAAAACAAAATCCAACTTTTACCTTTTTATGTTTTGGTTAGAAACTTGTGAACAAAAGTGTTTATCTAGGATTCCACTAGTAATTCAGAAAGAGAACGAGAACCAGTGCTCAAATCTTCAAAAGCTGAAGGAAAACAGTGATTGGGCTCTCACTTTAACTAGTATCATCATCGTCTGTTGTCTGGAACACATAGCCAGCCTTCTTGAAGTGAGATTTCAGCATTGCTAAAGACTTGTACCTATGAGATATCTTGTTCTTTTCTTCCTTTGCCATTTCTGCATAACTACAACCAGTATAGAGAAATCACCAAGCAAGCTTTCTCAGTTTTGAGGATATCTGAAAAAAAAAGAGGTTTAATTTAACGTTTTCTGAGTGATAAAACGCACGTACGTTGTCATATCCATCAGGTTCAAACACTGGATCCCACCCAACATCAGTTCGTCCTCTGGCTGGAACTATCTTACCCTAACACATCATTCACAAAGAAAAATCAATCGGAATAGAGAAACACAAAAATGACTAGCAGATGGAGCAGAAAGTTTGATTAAAAAAAAAGAGAGCTGTGAACATACCGGAGTTTTCCCCAAAAATGTAAGAGGTTCAGCACCTGGACCATGCGAGAAAGAGAATGCACACAATGCATAAGCTGATTTATCTTCATAGGCCATCAGTAAGTTGTTAAAACCTGGACATGAGTCAGACCAAGATTGGGTTAGGAGATAAATAAAACAAAGGGTGATGTGAGAAAGAGAAAGAGTTGACTATCACAACCTTCATGGCCAAGATTCTCAAGAAACCACTTGCTGCAGAGAAAAAAAAACACAGGAAAGAAGATCAAAAGTGCTACAAAGAAGAACTCTACATAACTCCATTACAGTTAGTCCCACGCTGAATCAATCTGATACTGACCAGCAGTTAAATATATATTCCTAGTCTTACTTTCTAATTCCACTAAGTGAAGAAAATAGAGGTCTCTTCTACAATTCAGTCCAGCAATGAAATAAGACATCCATGATCACAACATTCAGTAAGATAAATCTGTCTGGCCAAAAAGAGAGCAGTTTGTTACACATTAGGAAAATGCATCCTTCTAGTAATGGATGGACAAAAAGAAGCACAGCATTAAGATAGGAGAACTTACATGTAAGTGTAAGGATCACAAGCTCTGATGAGATGCGATTGTTTCACTCTATCTCAAGATACACTCTTTGTAACAGCAAGAAGAAGAAGATGACACACACAGATTATCCGAGTTCAGGCCCTCCTTTAGAGTAATAGCCCTACGTCGCGTACTGATCTTTTGATCAGTGTTTTACTATCTCTCTCAACCAGATACAAGGATTCAAAAAACGAATAATCCCTCTCTTGCTCACTTGAACAATTAGCTCACAAGAGAGAGGGGACTTACCACATATCCCTTTATAGCTCAGGGACTAATTACACACATTAAGCTGACTAAAAAACTTCGTCATAAACCATGAGTTAACCACCTTAAGTGAACCGGATATAACCACCTCTTCAATCCAGCAACTCAATTGACACTCCAGTCTTGGTTTAAGCTATACCGAACTGACTTTCATCACCAAAGTACTACAAAACCCCACCTTGATGACATCAATTCGTGTTAGCTCCTTAATGTGGTAAACATATGCACTCCCAACCCATAGCTCCTCACCTTAGTGACTTGCTATGCCAAGAAAACTCAGCGCTTTCTCAAACTTATCAACATGTAGAACCTTGGTCAACATATCAGCAGGATTCTTTACTGTTGCAATCTTTAGCACCTTCACATCACCTTGTGCTATGATATCTCTAATGAAATGCATCTTCCTGCTTATATGACATTATTCTTAGCAAGGCAGAGAGCACTCTGTGAATCACACCAGATGTTAATACTCCCTTGCTTAAAACCGAACTCTTCAACCAATCCCTTAAGCCAGATGCCTTCCTTTACTGCCTCTACCAATGCCATGTATTCAGCTTCAGTTGTAGACAGAGCCACCACCCCTTGTAAACCAGACTTCCAACAGATAGCACTATCTCATGCAGTAAACACATAGCCAGAAATAGACCGTCTTCTATCTAGATCAGATGAGAAGTCTGAATCGCAGTATCCTTCCACTGAGAACTTATCCTTCCTTTTGAAAACCAACTTCAAATCTTGAGTTCCTTTTATATACCTCAATACCCATTTTACGGCTAACCAATGATCTGAACTCGGATTACTCATAAAACGGCTTACTAACCCTACTGCATAGGCCAAGTCACACCTTGTTCCAATCATTGCATACATGATACTCCCAATGGCATTAGCATATGGGACATCATCTTCCACTGGTACTTGCTCATCACCTTCTTTAATCGCGCTGCAAGCTTAAATTGAGCTCTAATGGGTGTAGCTACTGCTTTAGCATCGTCCATGTTGAAAGCTTGAAGAAATTTCTTGATATAACCAAACTGAGACAAGGTTTAAAACCCCACCTTGATGATCTCTCTCTATATCCATGCCAAGGATCCTCCTAGCTGGTCCCAAGTCCTTCATATCAAACCTACTCCCTAGCAGTTCTTTTACCAATCTGATTTCTTCCAAATCTTTTGAAGCCAACAACATATCGTCAACATACAAAAGCAAGTAGACCGTTGCTCCTGTCTTAGACTCTTTTATGTATACGCAATGATTGTATTCACTCCTTTGAAAACCTTGACTCACAATGTACTGATCAAAACACTTGTTCCACTGCCTAGGTGCTTGTTTAAGACCATACAACGCCTTATCCAGTTTACATACATAATCCTCTTTTCCTTCAACAACATATCCCTCTGGCTGCTCCATATAGATCTCCTCTTCTATAATCCATGGAGAAAAGCTGTCTTTACGTCAAGTTGCTCCAGTTCAAGATCTTCATTTACCGTGATTGCTAGCAAGAGTCTTATGGATACATGCTTTACAACTGGTGAAAAGACTTCTTGATAGTCATTCCCTTCTCTTTGTGAGTATCCTTTCGCCACCAACCTTGATTTGTGACGTGGTTTCTCTACTCCAGGTATTCCAGGCTTTAGTCTGTAAACCCACTTACAACCAATCACTTTCTTGTCTCTTGGTCTTTTGACTAATCTCCAAGTTTTGTTCACCTCAAGAGAATTCATTTCTTCACCCATTCCTTCACTCCAGAGTTCGCTATCTTTGCTTTTCATTGCTTCCTGATAGTCTCTGGGCTCATCTAAACTCACCTCCACAGCTGCAAGTAATGCAAATGCAGCTAGATCATAGTCACCAAATCTAACTGGAGGAACAATGTTTCTTCTTGGTCTGTCTCTGGCTATATTGTAATTTGCATGATCTTCAGTGTGCGTAACTTCACCTTCATCTTCATCACTTTCAGATTCCACTCCAGCTAGAGATCCTGAGTGATTCAAGTCTCTGAAAGTCTTGGCTTCGTCCTTGATAGTCTGAGCAGCTTCAGTTTCAAGAACCATAGAACTTTCTTTTGCCGTTTCTTTGGAGACTGTTTCATTATCCAGTGGTCTCTTTTCATCCTTATAAAATTTATCTTCCACAAAGATCACACTTCTGCTGATCACACATTTCCTTTCATCTAGCAACCAGATCTTGTATCCCTTTACACCAACAGGATAGCTCAGAAAAACACCCTTAACAGCTCTAAGCTTCAGCTTCCCTTGGTCCTTATGCATATAGGCGATAGAACCAAATCTTTTCAAATGCTTGTAACCCGGCTTCTTTCCCAACCATAATTCTTCTGGAATGTTGCCGTCTATTGCAGATGATGGACTTTTATTAATCTGATATACTGCTGTTGACACAGCCTCTGCCCATAATTCCTCCTCAAGCCCTGACTCATTTAAAAGACACCTGACCTTCTCCATTATAGTATGGTTCATGCGTTCTGCAACACCATTTTGTTGTGGTGTGTAGGCGCATGTCTTGTGTCTCTCTATGCCATGTTCTCTGCAGAACTCATCAAATTCATTGTTGCAGAATTCGAGTCCATTGTTTGTCCTTAAGCATTTCACCTTCTTGTTTATCTGATTCTCAACTAGCTTCTTCCACTCAAAGAATTTCGAGAAAGCCTCACTCTTTGCTGCTAGAAAGAAGACCCAGACCTTTCTTGTAAAGTCATCAATGATGGACAGAAAATATTTCTTCTTTGATATACTCGGTGTGACATTCTGAGAGCCCCACAGATCAGCATGAAGATACTTGAGAGCTTCACCAGTGTTATGCTTTCCAATGTGGAAGCTTAACCTTTTATGTTTTCCTATTACACAGTTCTCGCAGAAGCTTAGCTCTCCTATCTTCTCTTATCCAGAATTCCTCTTCTCACGAGTATTTGCAGATTCTTTAGACTCATATGTCCCAGACGTCTGTGCCACAACTCAGTTTCATCCTTCTTTCTTTTGGATATCACATTGTTGCTTTCACCTGCAACGATTGTTTCTCCATCCAACAAATATAGGGTTCCAGACAATGTTCCTTGTAAAGCTAGTTTACCATCTTTGTAAAATCTAGTTTTACCTTTACCACCAGCATGATCAAATCCTAGTTTATCCAGGGTTCCAATCGAGAGTAAATTCCGTTTGAGTTTAGGAACATACCTGACATTATTCAAGACTTTGACTGTCCCTCCATAAGCTTTGATCTTCACTGATCCAATTCCTTGCACATCAACTGTGAAGTAGTCTCCAAGCTTAACTTGTCCTTAACTTACTTCCTCAAAAGTGTCAAACCAATCACGTCTCGAGGTCATATGATATGAGCACCCAGAGCCTATAACCCACTTCTCCTGGTGCCATGAATCATAGACCATTAGTGCATCAATCACTACTGCAGCTTCTGCACTTTCTTCACCTTCTAGTCTCTTCTTACGAGCATAGCAGTCAGCCTTCTTGTGCCCTTTTTTCTTGCAATACCAGCAAATGATTCTTGATACTGAACCGGACCTTGATCTGTTCTTCCACCTTTTCTTGATTGGCTCTCTCTTCTCAGGTCTTCCTCTTGCCATGTAAGCATCTCCACTTTTCTCTGCAACACTTAGATCTTGTTTTTCCCTTAACTCTATCTCTTTGGATTTCGCAGCATTCATGACGCTCTCTATAGTTAGAGAATCTCTTCCATACTTCAGCGTCTCCTTGAGAGAGTTGTATTGTGATGGCAATGAGTTTAATAGCAAGATTTCTTGAACTTCTTCTGTGACCTCAACCTTCAAGCTGCCAATCCAGACATTAACTTCAGAAAATCGTCAATGTTCTGATCCACTGACTTCGATTCCACCATTCTAAAGGTATATAACTTGTGTTGCATGTGGATTTGATTAGGGAGAGTCTTCCACTACAAGAAAACAAGGCATATTACGACGGAAATTCCGATGGCGACATAT
Source organism: Moricandia arvensis (assembly GCA_905132765.1). Lineage (NCBI taxonomy): Eukaryota > Viridiplantae > Streptophyta > Magnoliopsida > Brassicales > Brassicaceae > Moricandia > Moricandia arvensis. The sequence continues at coordinate 22,934 of CAJHQP010002944.1, read as the reverse complement.
ATCCTCGGAAATTTCCGACGGAAATCCGACAAAATTCCGAGGAGACTAAAAAATCGTGTTTCCTCGGAATTTCGTCGGACATTTCGGAGGAAATTCCGAGGAAAGTAAATTTGTCGGTATCAACCGACAAAATTCCGAGGAAACCTTGTTTGTCGGTTTTTTCCGACGAAACTCCGAGGAATATATCCGTTAAAAGAGCCGTTGTAGGTAGCTGTTGTGGTGTTGAATAATTCCGAAGAAATTCCGAGGAGTCGTCGGAATTTCGTCGGAAATGCCGGCAGTATTTCATCTATAAATACAAGCACCCCTCACCCTCTTCATTCACTCAATATTTCATCTTCTCACTCACTTTACACACGAAATATATTGAAAAAACCATGTCTTCTTCAAATTATTATCGTTCTTGGATGGATCGACCTCATATGGATCCTAACACGAGATTGCTTACGGATGAATATCAAGAAGGTATAGCTGAATTCATGAGGCTAATTCATAGACAACCGGAAGCGAAAACAGGTATGTTAAGATGTCCTTGCTCTACTTGTAAAAATAAAAATGTTATAAGAAAGTGGGATGTTTGGACACATCTATATTTGAATGGGTTTACACGAAGTTACAAAATTTGGTATCATCATGGAGAAACTGATTATGAATATGGTAGTACTAGCGAACCTCAGACTGCGGATAGGTTAGAAGAACCAATTAGAACGGATGTAGATTATGGTGTAGGTACTGAGCAAATCGTACATGATCATTTTAGAGAGGAAGAATTACCCAATGCAGAAGCTAGGAGATTTTTTGATATGTTGGATGCAGAGAAACAACCTTTGTACGAAGGTTGCAGAGATGGTCATTCGCCTTTATCATCTGCAACAAGACTGATGGGCATTAAAACAGATTATAATTTGGCTGAAGATTGTGTGGATGCGATTGCTGATTTTGTAAAAGGTGTTCTACTAGAAGATAATCTAGCTCCGGGTTCATACTACGAGGTTCAGAAACTCATTGCTGGTCTTGGTTTATCGTATCAGGTAATAAATGTATGCACCGATAACTGCATGATATATTAGAGGGCGGATGAGAACCGGCTTCAGTGCAAATTTTGTGGGAAGGCTCGTTATAGAGATACGAGTGGAAGAGTTCCAGTGCCATACAAAAAGATGTGGTATTTGCCGTTGACAGAAAGGTTGAAGAGGTTGTATCAGTCTGAACGCACATCCCAACCAATGAGATGGCATGCAGAGCATTCAACAGATGGTGAGATTAGACATCCTTCTGATGCAAAAGCTTGGAAGCATTTCCAGTCAACATATCCAGAATTTGCATATGAGAGAAGAAATGTCTACCTTGGATTATGTACCGATGGTTTTAGCCCATTTGGCAAGCATGGAAGACAATATTCTCTATGGCCAGTCATTCTTACACCATACAACTTACCGCCAAACTTGTGCTTGCGCCGAGAGTTTTTGTTTCTCTCAATTCTCGTTTCCGGGCCAGAGCATCCTAGGAGATCACTTGATGTGTTTCTTCAGCCACTAATATATGAGTTGCAAAAACTATGGGCTCAAGGTGCTGAAACATACGATGTTTCGTGTAAAGAAAACTTTCAAATGCGGGCAGTACTTATGTGGACAATAAGTGATTTTCCAGCATATGGTATGTTATCTGGATGGACAACGCATGGAAGGTTATCATGTCCATATTGTCAAGATAACACAGATGCTTTCCAACTAAAACACGGAAGGAAAACATGTTGGTTTGACTGTCACAGGAGATTTCTACCACCTGATCATCCATATCGTAGGAGTAGGACTTTGTTTACGAAGAACAAGAAGGTGTTTGATAGTCCACCTCCGGAAATTTGTGGGGCAGATTTGTTGACACAATTAAGAGATTTTGGTGCAGAAAGGACGCCAGAGTTTCACCAAGATTCAGATTCAGATTCATCTGGTGATGACTCGGAATCAGAATAGAAACCACGTCACGGTTTTTTTTTTTTTAGTATTTCCGAGGAAATTCCGAGGAAATAAGGGTTAGTCCTCGGAATTTCCTCGGAAACTACCATTGTACATTTCGTATTTGGGGTTTAGGTTTAGGGGCAACAGTTTCCTCGGAATTTCCTCGGTTATTTATGAGGAAATTCCGAGGAAAGGGACAATTTCCTCGGAAATAACCGAGGAAATTCCGAGGAAAGGGGATAATTTGAACCAAAAACATCGTTCTACGGTTAGAAATGAAAAACATACAACCACAAAACCTTTCCTAAGTGTCTTAAATTGATTTTCAGTTCAAATGTTAGTTTAATTTCAAATAATAAACACTTTTCCGATTGTATGAACGAAACTCATACACTTCAAGAGAAACACTTATAAAGTTTAATAAACGGGAAAGACAATATTTGTAATCGATTTCGATTTTTTGTAATTAATGGTTTATACACATCTTTAGATAGGATTCTCAATGTTATGCATTGGACAACTTTGAAATTATGTAAGAAATGAACTAGGGTTCATAAATTGGATGTTTTCAAACCCTAAAATATGTTTTCCTTGAAATTTCCTTGGAATTTTCCGAGGAAAATAAAATATTATTATCCAATAAGGGAACATGCGGGGCATATTCCTTTTTCCTTGGAATTCCCTCGGAAATTTCCAAGGAAATTCCGAGGAAAACGAATATTTCCAAGGAAAACGAATATGCTCTGCACAGATTATGATATTTTGTCCGATTTATCGTATTTCCGAGGAAATACCGACGAAGGTTTTTCACTTCGTCGGAATTTCCTCGAAAATTCCATTACCCGGGAAACAAACCGCCAAAAAATTTCGCGAAAATCAAGTTTACTATTTCCGAGGAAATTCCAACGACCCTTTTCCTCAGAAATTTTCGTGTCTATTTTACCCGAGACCTTTCTTCTTCCCCATTTCTCTTATCTCTCTCTCAAATTCCGGCAAAGCTCATCTCTTTTCCTCCATTATTTCCGGTCAAACTTCTCCATTTCTCCCCAAAACCTATCCCTAAACATGTAAGATCATTATCCCACTCTTTTTGGTTGTTTTTGTTAAGTTTTTGGATGAAATTGACGATTTTAGGTTTGATAGATTGTTGTTTTTGGATTTAGAATTGTTAGGATTCAGGATTGTTAGGATTGTTAGGATTTAGGATTATATTGTTAGGATTGTTTGGATTATGGATTGTTAGGTTTATAAATCTATTTTTTAGGTTTATAAAAATGTTTGAAACGTTTTTTAATATTTATAAAACGTTATTAATATTTATAAAACATTTTTAATATATATAAAACGTTTTTACTATTTATAAGACATTTTTTATATTTATAAAACATTTTTTATATTTATAAAACGTTTTTACTATTTATAAAACGTTTTTATATTTATAAAACGTTTTTTATATTTATAAAACGTTTTTTATAGTTATAAAAGGTTTTTTATAGTTATAAAATGATTTTTATAATTTTAAAACATTTTTTATATTTATAAAACGTTTTTTATTTTTAAAATGTTTTTTATATATAAAACATTTTTTATAGTTATAAAACGTTTTTATAGTTATAAAACGATTTTTATAGTTATAAAACGATTTTTATATTTATAAAAAGTTTTTTATAGTTAATAAACGATTTTTATATTTATATTTATAAAACATCATTTGTATATTTATATTTGCCATTTTTAAAAACTATTTGTAAAACTTTGTTTTACAAATAGGTCTACTGGCGAGAACCAAACTAGACTTCGCCGTTCTGCACCACGAGGTCGTAGTGGTTCGTCCTCCCGCTCTCGAGATTCTTCAGCGTCTATGAACCAAGCTGCTGACGAGTATGGTCACCCTCTCGTTCCTCCGGTTGTTCCGGGAATCATGACTGTTGAACAGTTGGTTCAGCAGCCGGGTCGGGAAAATCTTACCTTTCTCACTCCGTATCCACAAGGCCATCACCAAACTTGGTAAAACTTTTTTTTGTTTTTATTTTAAATTTTATTTCATTATATTTTTTCATTCCTATTTTTTCTCTTATCTTAGGTTCGATCGATCGGGGAACGAGATCAGCACCTTCATCAACCGGATGATGTACTCGACCCTTCAGAAGGGATATCCTACCTTCACCAGCTTCCCTTCTGAGGATCGGGAAATGTGGTTCCGTCAGTTTGCGATAAATTTTAATTTTTTAACTTATTTTTTAATCTTTAACATAATTTTTTTTACTAATTGTGTATTTTTTCAGCAAGAATTCAACTGGAATTCTGATCAGACAGAATTCATCCGTTTCCACTTCAACCACAAAGTCATGGATAATTATGGGAAGCAAATCTATGAGTGGAAGTAGAACTGGATCAAAGGAAAGACACCAAAATCGATTAACGAGACGGTGTGGGCGGAGTTGATACAACATTGGGAGAAGGAGACGTCCCAAGACCGATCAGTGACCAACTCTGGCAACCGCAAGAGCGAGCGTCGCGGGAAGGGCATGTACAAGCACAACTTGGGTGCCCAGAGTATTCACACTCTCGGAGATCGAATGGTAAGTTAAATTTATTTTGTATTTCAAATCTGTAAACATTTTAATTTCAATTTTTAATGCATTTTTTACATTTTTTAGGCGGAAGAAAATGATGATGTGCCGGTTGATGATATCGCCCTAATGAGGATGGCATATACTAACAAAAAGACCGGCAAGATTTCTGATGGTGTTGTGAGGGAAGTGATCGACCTGGTCCAAAGCCAGAAGGATGAGGAAGAGTTCCGGCTATCTCAGCTTGTCTCTGATGAGGACGCCACTACTTCTGGTTCCAGCAACCTGTCTCGAGGTCAAATAAACGAGCTTGTTGAATCGGTAAGATCTTCATTTTTATTTTTACTATATTTTTATTTTTTTTATCTTTACTGCTACTAAAATCATTATGTTTTCTTTTCAGGCGGTTCCAAAGAGAAAAGGGCGTTTGTTCGGTTTGGGTCGTCGATCTCCGTCGGTTGCTTCTTCTTCATCAGAGCCTTCTATTGACGGCAATTATGGAGCAGCTACAAAACAAGAATGACCGGATCTCAGCATTGGAGACCCAGATGGCCGCCCAACAAGCTAAAGTGGACGCAACAGAGAGGGCGAATGCACAAATGATGGCAATGATGAGACAGTTGTTCCCCGACCGGTTTTAGTTTGTGTTTTTTTTAATAAAACTTGTTTAATGTTTTTTCTTTTAATTTGTAAAACTTTTAATATTATAATATGTTTTATATTATTTGAGATTAAATTTTATTTTTAAAAATTAAATTAAAAAATACAAAATATTTAAATTATTTTTTTAAAAAAATTTGGTTTACGATTATTCTGAGGAAACACTTTCCTCGGAAATTTCCGAGGACAAGGATTCGTCGGACAATTCCGAGGAAAGCGTTTCCTTGGAAATTTCCGAGGAAACTCTTTCCTCGGAATTGTCCGACGAAGAGTTTCCTCGGAAAACAGCCCTCGGTAAGTACTTTTCCGAGTGAAGCTGTTCCTCAGAAATTCCGAGGAAACTCCTTCCTCGGCAGTTTCCGAGGAACATCCTTCCTCGGAAATATCCGAGGAAATTCCGAGGAAGCCTCCTACGAAAATATTCCTCGGAATTTCCTCGGAAAATATGACGAAATTTCGACGAAATACCTTTTTCCGACGAGATATTTCCGACGACTATTTTCGTCGAAATACCGTCGGTATTTAGCTATTTCGACGAAATTCCGACGAATATGGCAGTCGGAATAACGCTGTTTTCTTGTAGTGTTCTGATTGTATAACCTCTCGAGGGTGGTCCAAATTGATGCCGCTGTTGTACAATTATCGAGTTTTCGCAAAACATGATCTCCTAGATTCAAGATCAGCATGTTCATCGCTTTCTCCCCTCGCTCAAGTCGTTTGACTTCATCTTCCTTCAATCTTTCTTGATATAGGTCTGGATCTTCTTCCTTCTTCATTGGCTTTGGATCTGGGATTGATTCTTCAAGAGCATCCTTCAGTCCCAAGATCGACAGGTGATCTAACATTCTCTTCTTCCACATCGAGAAATCTCCTTGACCATCAAAGATCGCTACTTCAATTTTCGCCATCGAATCACTCATCGAGCCAAGAACCTGGCTCTGATACCACTTTGTAAGGATCACAAGCTCTGATAAGATGTGATTGTTTCACTCTATCTCAAGATACTCTCTTTGTAACAGAAAGAAGAAGAAGATGACACACACAAATTATCCGAGTTCAGGCCCTCCTATAGAGTAATAGCCCTTCGTCTCGTACTGATCTTTTGATCAGTGTTTTACTATCTCTCTCAATACAAGGATTCAAGAAACGAATAATCCCTCTCTTGCTCACATGAACAATTAGCTCACAAGAGAGAGGGGACTTAACCACATATGCCCTTTATAGCTCAGGGACTAATTACACACATTAAGCTGACCAAAAAACTTCGTCATAAACCATGAGTTAACCACCTTAATTGAACCGGATATAACCACCTCTTCAATCCAGCAACTCAATTGACACTCCAGTCTTGGTTTAAGCTATACCGAACTGACTTTCATCACCAAAGTACTACAGTAAGGCCCTGCAAAACCCAACAAAATGAATCAGACAGTGTGACCAATTGCGCTACATAGTCATAGAGCAAAATGAAGAACTGATAATCTTTAAGGAAAACAAAACAGGAAGACCCTTCAAAGCATTGAAACAGAGACATGTATCCTCCACTAGCACTGGCCCATTCACCTTCTCATTCAAAATCAAACACATTTTTGTATCAGCACAATGAAGAAACAAAACAACATTGCGCAACAAGCATCCAGTGTAAAAGCCTGTGCACCTCAAGAGCAGCCAAACGAGCTTTCTCTTTAGAGATATCCTCAGGCTCACCTTGCAGCTCAGGCACTGCAACTCAACAGTCAATAAATATATAGACGCACACAAATTAATAAGAACGTAAGGGGTACGAACGGTCGAGTTTGAGAGACTTGAAAGGAATGGAATTTCCGATGATAGCTTTGACCTCTTCGAGTTTCTTCCCATTTCCCGTCACAAACGTCACCGGACTTGGCAAAACAACCGCTGCTTTCGCCGCCGCCGCCATTTTATCTTCTCTCCTACTACATCATCTAACTATTTATCGTCAAACAAATGGGACACGATACATGTTCTAGCCCATTAAGTGTTGGTTATCCTTTCGTCAAATAGAAACGACTAAAACATGGTACTCATTTCCATTTAATTCGGTTGGTTTGATTTGGTTTATTTGGGTTTAAAAACTTTTAACTGAATCAACCAAAATTAGTTTCGTTTGGCTCGGCTTGAACTCAGTTTGGTTTGTGTGCGATTTGGTTGTGTTTGTTTACTTCGGCCTACTACTTTTTAGTTTTGTTTTAATTCAATTAAGAAAATATAATTTATAAAACCTAAAACAAATGATATTAAATTATTATTTCTTTATATTTAAATGTAAAATCAAATATCAGAATAAAACATAAAAGATATTATCTAAGACTTTATATTCTTATCTTCTCTCTCTTCGAACTACTTGTGCAGCAATTCCATCAGGAGCAAATCTTAAAAACTCATTGGTTTCCTCATTGTTCTTTTCTATGTTGTCTTAATTATCTTTGTGATCTCAATCATCAAAGTCAGCATCTGAAATGTATTGATGTTAACTGTTGGCATCTCTATTCTATCATCGTTTTCTCAAGAAATAGTTCATATACAACAAATCAGAACATAACAACACAGAAAATGTCCCTCTCTTACAATTTCTTTTTGTTTACTCAAATATTTAGGTATTGGTGATTCAGGAGTTCTGCGGATCAACTGAATCAAGTGAAGAACACAAACTCAAAACTCCAAAGAGAAAAGAACATAAACACAAATTGCAAGATTTTTTTGCGCAAATGATTAACCAATTACCTAGTTCAACTTCTTCATGACTGATTTCTTGTTTTCTTTTCGTTTACCTTTATAACATGGAAGGCTCACTTGGTAAACATACAGACATGAAAGAAATTGAAGAGAAAAAAAAACAAAACCCCCAAAGATAGGTGGTACTGATTTGATGAACTCGGAATTGATAAATAAATAGGTGGATGAATATTGGAAGATGGTATATTGAATGATCGATGACAAACAAATCGGTTAGCTAACTAGCTTCTTCCGAATTGTAACGGATAGATAGCAAGTCCAACTAACTAGCTTCCCCCTTTCTTGTTGAAGGATATAATAGGTCACACAAAGGCTGTGGATTCTCCCTTGTTTCACCCACTCTCTCACTTGGATATGACATACCAAGTAGGATCAAGAGGTTGTCGATTGTCACCTCCACAATCAAGTAGCTCTTTAGGAACAATGAATAACGAAAAACCAAAAAGAGATAATTTGATAAGATGATTGAAAATAAACTTAATGCTTACAAGGGTTTTTGTATAAAGAATAAGATCCTAGTCAAAGCACAACTTATAGAAATGCAAAAACTAAAATATAGAGCTAAAAACTAGATAGGTTCCATAATCGAGATGTTGAACATTGACTGAGTGAATTTGCTTGGACCAAAGACTTCTTCCTCCTCTTCAGTCGACTGGATTAAGAAGGAAATGAACTTCTTAAGTTGTTTGGCAATTGATCTTGTAATTGGCCCGTCTAAAGAAGCAAATGGGTCATCCTTTTGTTGTTGGATCTCTTCTTGGTCTGAGGAAGAGAAGTCTCTACCAACTTCACTTTGGGCCTAATTCATTATGTATGTATCTTGATGGAGATATTATTCATAGTCTTTTGGCCAAGCTTCAAGCCTATCTTTCCTTTGACATGTCTAAACTCCACTTGTTCTTTTTCAGATTCATCTCTCATCCATCCGGGTCCATTCTTTGCTGCATCGGCTGGTTCATCCACGGTCGGAACATCTAGCTCGTCTAGGATTGCATCAATCGGGGTGTGGGACTTTGCTGAAATCATGTGGTGGAGTTTGATATCCAGGCGTCGGTCTTAGCTATATGAGCTACGGTTATATTTCACTTTCTTGATGGTAATGGTTGTGTTTATGGTAGTGATGCATCTTTCGTCAAAGCTCATTTTTTTTGTCTTCATGGTTAGGGTTCAAAGACTTCCATCGCAGGATATGGGCACAACCGTGTGAAATATTGGTATTTTTTTCAATTTTTGGAGGTTTTTTATATAGAAATAAACCCTTAAGTTACATAAATATTTTTTTTTGTTAAATGCTTTGAAAAAGGTTTATTGTCCCTGGAATTTCAGATCCTGTCATGGAGACTTCAACCTCTGGTGGGAGAGGCTCTACTCGAGGAATGCACCTTTTTTTTTTGCTAAGAATGATGATATCATATCAATGATGTTCAGATTTTACAACAAGTATAATTTAGAGAATACTCTACCTTGGCAAAAAGAAGATACAAACTAGATAGAGCAAAAGTTTATAGCCTAAAAGATTAGATAATCCAACTTGACAAGAGAGAAAGAAACTTCTTCATATCTCCTCTGGCCATGTTCTTGACTTATGAGTATATCATTCTCGCAATCTTTGATGGAGAAATGATGTACTTGTTATGATAAATATTATTTCCCGGCTCCCATAAATGGTAGACCTTCGATTGGACATAAAGTTTACGGAGAACGGTAAGACTCTGAATCGCAGAAGATCTGATCCAAGAAAGTAACTCATTCCAGTCACGGAAAGGATGAGTAGGTGGCTTGAGGCAGAGGAGAACCTGCTGCCCAAACTTGCCTACTATTATGACATGCAAGTAGCAAGTGATCCCTCTTTTCAGTATCACGAGTGCAGAGAAAACAAGCGGTGGATATTTGCATTCCCCAAGAAGTAAGTCTTACTCTAATCGGCAACCTGTCAGCGTTTTCAATCCACATACTGAAAAATGTTTAGGAGCCGAACCATTGAACCATACACAATTAATCCAAGGCTTTATAACTGATTTAGGTCTCAAAGACTCCCAAGTAACTGCAGAAGAGTAGATAGTAACATAGCTTCCCTCAACCTGCCACACATATTCATCATCGGCCTCTGAAAGAGGCATTGCTATCATGGTGGGGTGGATATGAAGGTCCAGCGCTGCTTGACAACAAGGTTGAGCAAGTATCCAGCCATCCAAATTACAAGCTTGCAAAACAATAGCCAAAAGAAGGACACGTAGAGCCTCAGTCCCGAGGGACCATGTACTTCAGTTGACCATGTTGGAATAAAGAAGGAAAAGCCAAAGACAAGCTGAGGAAGCTTTTCGGATTTGCACTAAGTATGCACATGAATTAAGAAGACTTGTAAGAACTTTGGATCAAATCACTCCGTGCAAAGTCCAGGTCATGATAATCAATGTTCAAAAATTGTGCAAAAGATTATTTTGACCGAAGTGAAGATGTGCAAAACTTGGTTCAGTCTTTGATCGATAAAGACAAGTCTGTGCAAAGGTTAGATCGACCACTAAACTCTCTTGAAGTCCTTAGAGCTGTTGAGAATTGTGGAATAGGTGTTGAGGTCGTGCCAAAGAGATATCACATGTTGGGCAGAAGGAAGAGAGCTGCTAGGAGCTGTCACTATCACATTGGAAGCTCCCTTTCATCTCAGCCATCCAATTAAAATCATTTAAAATATTCACATCGCATCCATCCATTCCAAACCTGACTTGGACAGAAGAATAGAGGTCACCATCAACAAGCTGGACGTACCCCTTATCCTCTCCCTCATTGACCATTTGTTTATTGCTTGTAATTGGTTTTATATCCCTCCATTGTACACATATTTGAACTTAAGTGAGAAGTTAAGTTTCTCCTTCACTATTATGTTTACTCTATGCTCTCATATACTCTCTTATTCTCTCGTTACTACTCTCACACGAGCTCACACTCAACCATTCTCTCAAACACTCTCAACCTCTCATAATTTATCTATACTCTCATTCTTGATTCTTAATCTCTTCAATTTATTCTCTGTTTTCACTCACCCAAACACTCAAGTCTCATCATCATCACCTCAAATAATATCTATTCTAACATGGTACCAGAGCCACAAGCTCCGGAAAACCTTTTTTCTTCCGCAAATGAATCCCTGTTCAAGTTTCTCTTTTAAATCTGCTTGGTTACATCCTTTTATCCTCTGTTCCAAAGGTCTTCCAGAAGCGAAGAACCTGACCAGAGTTCAAGATAGAGGAGTATCATTCTCTGGAACTCAAGAATGCTTCAGCTCAGTTCAGCAAGCTTCATCAAAGTCGAGTTTCAAATCCAATTTCTTACAAAACCAGTAGGAACATTCTATTGTACACTAGTCCAAAACTCTCCAAGATGGAGAACGCAAATGAAATGGCGACCCCATAGACTTACAAGGTTACAAATAAGAAACCAAACCACTTCCCCCGGTCCACAATGCTGAAGAAAATCTATGGAGGAAACCATTCTTGGAGCAAGGTCACTGAAGAAGTTTCAACGCTAGGCTGCTCAATCAATTCACTGGCCAAAAAATATGAAGCTCATTCTTTGACCACCAGGAACCACGACCAGCAAGAGGATAGGAGGTTTTGATGTGAGTACCTGAAATGAAGGAAGGACACACCAAGGAGAGGTGTTGGATATTCACTCCACATCTCAAGCTATTGCTTTTTCATTGAGCCACGATGGGCTGGAGGTTCAAGAAACCAGCTCAGGTTTCTTGATAATAAGCTGAACCTTATTCATTAAATATGAACATTGTGTAGTTTCTATGTTTCTGGTTTTGTTGAGTTGTGTGTGTTCTGTTCTAGAAGTCTATAAGTTTGCTAGCATGGTTATGTCTAGTTTATGTCCAAGAATCTTTGTTTGTGTTGTCTCTGGCCTAAGTGAGTTGCTTAGTCTCAGTTTCTGTATTTTTACAATGTCAAAGGTCTAGGAGAGTCTCAAGGTCTTGTGTTGCATTCATGTGTTGTTTAGGATAATTAGATGAGTTGTTTAGTTTCTGTTTTTTTATTCTGCTTGATGTTCAAGTGGTCTTAAAAATAGCCTAAATGCCTTGTAATTTATGAGTTATCATGCTTGAGCATTTAGTGAATTAGTTTGCATGGATTTGAACTGAATGAGTTGTTTAGATTTTGTCCATTGCATTTTGTTAAACATTGGGGATCAGACTTGGAGAGTTATCAAGGCCTGATCCTAGTGTGTGCTATGATTCTTGATGTACTTTGAGTGATGTTTCAGGTACACATGATGTGCTCTCTGTCCATCACCAAACCAAAGAAGAAGGCTTTGCCCATATTGTTCAAAGCCTGCACAATATGCATATTCCTGACCATGGAGATTGCCCGCTGTCCATCAACACTTTGGACACTGATTTTGTCCACTAACTCCCATGATGGTTGAGAGGATGAATGGAGAAGGGAAATATTGCTTAGAAGTGACTTACCTGATGCCAAGAGGATGGACATGAAGTACCCATAAGAGAAAATATCATAATTCAAGCCAATAAGGTTGTGGTCTCAAGGCATTGGTGATCATTATTGGCTCTCATCTTCTAATCTTGACCACATACTCTTATTCTAAGGTCAAGCTTGAGGAGGGGTCTTAAAATGAGAAGCCAATGTCTATTCTTCAGAAACTTATCCAAGGGAAGTACCTAAATCTATACTCATTCTTATGATTGAAAAGGTTTGCCCCTTGAGAAGTGATGCATATGTTTGTTCATTGTTTGAATCAGGTACCTATTGAGTTCATGAACAATGCAGGCATGGACTCAACCCAAGATGAAGGCAAGAAGTCAGAAGAAAGGGGGAGACAAGTGCTAACCACAAGAAGATGCTCAAAGATGTTTTAAAACCAGTTGGAGTGTGAAGCAAGGAAGGCATTGGTGTCTGCTTGCCATGGAAGTAAGGCCGTGATCTAGGGTTTATGAGTCCCTAAACTTGATCATAAGACTCATAAACCCACTGACCAATCTCTAGGCTGAGGGTAGGTGCACTCTTTTTCTCTAAGTATGGTTTTATTCCAAGACGTTTTCCATACTTAGGTTTTTAATGAGGCAGGTAATCTCAGTTACAAGCTTACCCAAGGATCTTCTATGTTCAAGCTTGAGGGGGAGTGTTGGAATAAAGAAGGAAGAACCAAGGGAAAGCTGAGGAAGCTGGTCGGATTTGCACAAGTATGCACATGAATTATCCGACCGTGTAAAGTTCGGGTCAACCTCAATCTGCCCAAAGAAGACTTGTGAAAACTTTGGGTCAAATCACTTCGTGCAAAGTCCGGGTCAGGATAATCAATATACAAAGATTGAATAAAAGATTTTCTTGACCGAAGTGAAGATGTGCAAAACCCCGTTTAGCCTTTGATCGATAAAAACAAGTTTGTGCAAAGTTCGGATCGACCACTAAAATCTCTTGAAGTCCTTAGAGCTGTTGAAGAGTGTGGAACAATTGTTCAGGTCATGCCAAAGAGATATCACATGTTGGGCAGAAGGAAGAGAGTTGCTAGGACCTGTCACTATCACATTGGAAGCTCCTTTTCATTCAGCCATCCAATTCAAATCATTTCAAATCTTCCCATCTCAGCCATCCATTCCAAACCTGCCTTGGACAAAAGAATAGAGGTCACCATCAACAAGCTGGACGTGCCCCTTGTCCTCTTCCTCATTTACCATTTGTTTTTGCTTGTAATTGGCTATAGAGCCCTCCACTGTACACAGATTTTAACTTAAGTGAGAAGTTTAATCCATCACTGTTATGTTTACTTTATACTCTCATGCACTCTCTTATTCTCTAGTTACCACTCTCACACGAGCTCACACTCAATCATTCTCTCAAACACTCTCAATCTTTCATAATTTCTCTATACTCTCATTCTTGGTTCTTAATCTATTCCATTCATTATATTTTTCACTCACCCAAACACTCAAGTCTCATCATCATCACCTCAAATAATATCTATTCTAACATAACAACGGTGTCCACACGTCGTACCAGAAGCTTAAGCTTTTCTCCGAGTTTAGTATTCCTTTGCAGAAATTCAATGCTTCACATCTGAGTTACAATCGTTGTTTCCAAGTCCAAGACTTGTTAGTTGATTCATCTAGTGCCCAAAAATTCTTAGCCGACAAGTGATACTTTTTTTACCAAGGCACCCGAAGAGATTTGCTTCCAGAAAAGAGTAGCCATATAAAACGGAGCATCAATAATGATATATGGTGTTTTGACACAATGTACATATGCTTTCTAAATTTTTTTCAGGTCTTTATCGAGTCTTTCTAGTTTTTTTTCGAGTCATTTCAAGTTAGGAGTAGGGTTGGAGGCTCTCTGAGGGAAACATGAAGAATAAAAATGCAAATTGGTGTTTTCGTGAAGAGCAACCAGACAGAGCAGTCGAGTGGATGAACCTGAAATGTGCAGCCACTTGTCTGCTCGAGATTTTTAAGTAAACTTCTAATATTTTGGGATTTTACCTAAGGATCCCCTTTTTTTCCTCTTGGGTCGCCACAGACTTGCAAAATTATCTTTTCTTATTCTTTTTTCACAGACTACGTGATTTTAGAAAGAGATTTTTAGAGAGAGAAAGCTTGTAATCTTGTTAAGGGAGAAGGATCTCTACACACTCTTGAGAAGAATCTTAAACCCTATTTTTTATTATTCCTGCAATCTACCATCATGTTTTCTTCATCTCTTATCTCTGTGATCTCTGTGGCTATGGCTGAGTAGTCAATTTGCTTAGTCTAGGGTGTTAGGAGATCATAGATTCATGAGCTAAAGACAAATAAGAATTAATGTTTTGATTGTATTCATCTATAGTTGAAGTTAATGCTGAGAATAAACTGACAACGTAGTCTCTGATTTTAGGTTGAATCTATTCATCAAAAGTGCTTTAGATTGCTTGAAAGAGCATAGATGGGTGATTTGTTCTTAACCAACGAAAGTCGATGTTAAGGCATATTGTGAACATATCGAATTTGATCATTATGTTTGTCATCTTTCTTTGATTCAAAACGATAGTTTAGATATTAGAAATGCATAATAAAAGGATAGATGCCACGAAAGTGGATCGATCTAGCTTGGTTGTTCGAGTTTAACACTTACTGCGATTTTTTCCTTGAATAGATGTTTGCCTCATGCTAGTTGATTTTTGATTATTCACCTCAGCCTTAGCTCTTTTATACTCTGAAATCTAACCAATCCATCTTTGTTGCTTGCTTTATTTTATGTTCTTATTTTTACACCACTCGATTTGTTTTAGATTGATATCAATCTCACAAAAACAAAGTGTAAGAACGGTCTACAGGAATTAAATCTCAAATACTACATCTACACTGTGCTTGCAGTAATGAAACACAATTTTAGTGTATCAAATTTTGGCGCCGTTGCAGGGGGGACCAAATTTCCACCTCCATTTTTCGGTTACATATTTAGTCTAAGATTTGATATCGATCTCATAGAAACAAAGTGTAAGCACGGTTCACTGGAATTAAATCTCAAATATCACATAGACATTGTTAGCTTGCAGTAGTGAAACAAAATTTTAGTGAATCAAGTTTTGGCGCCATTGCGGGGGGCACCAGCTTTTTACATCTATTTTTTCGGTTAGATATTTAGTCTAAGACTTCTAACTTGTTTTACCTTTTTTCTTGCAGCTGATGTTCCAGGTGTATGACCAGTAGACAAACTTAAAGCAATACATTAGGAGCTTTAGTCACACTTAGCAATCATGATCTTGCAAGGTTGGAAAGAACAAAACGACAACAGCGAAGGCCAAATCACGCCACTATGGTCGATCACGACCATCAAGATGAACTTTCTGCTGAGTTGCAGAGGATGCAACAACAGATTCTATGCAGCATACCATCTAGCAGCAACAAGCTTTGCATCAAGCTGCACAACAACAGAGAAACCTCGCGCTCGACTTCCCTACTACTCGCTCTGCCATTTCTCCACCAGCATGTGCAAGGTAAGACTAGGAGGTCTATCCTGATATGATTACATTGGTGCAGAGGAATATGTTTCATGGACTGCCTGCAGAAATTTCAATGGATCACATTGAAATTTTGAAGAGATTTACAGCTTTACTTGCGCAAATGGAGTGACACCTTATTTCATCAAGTGTGTGTTGTTCCCATTCTCGCTGACAAGGCTTCAAGATGGTTGAATTCCTTTCGAACTGTTTTTTGACATTATGGGAACATGTCCGATCAACCTTCTTGGGAAATAAGATTCATCATTTCAGCAGCATATTGATGAACCGTTTTGTGAATTTTGGGAGAGGTTCAATGAATATCGCAAAGAGTTCCCTCACCATGGATTTGATGATGATAATATTCTTGGTATTGTTTTATGATGGAGTTGACTGGGATCATAGGAGTGCATTGAAATCAGCTAGTATAGGAGACTTCATGGCTCAAATCAAGGAGGGTGCATTCAAGCTGATTGAGAACATGGCTGCAAGTTCAGCAAATAAATGTCATGAGCATGATCAAATAGAGAGGCCAACAGTGTTGAGGCTAAGTGGAGAGATGATTTGTTTGTAAAAGTTGATTTACTACTGAAGCGTAATCAAGGAGCTTTTTATTTTGTAGACGAAAGCCGAACTGAAGAGCCTTCTCAGAACAGTTTTCCACATGAATTTGAGGGCAAGAAATTGTGTTTAACCATGAGCATAATGGTTTCAACATGGAGAAGGTTATAATTATGGGAATAAAGCTAGTAGTAGTAATTGCAATTTTCAGGATGAACCGATAGATCATTTGCATAATGAACATAGTTACCATCAGGAGAAGTAGATGGTAGATTATGATAGGGTTCATGATATGGTAGCTGATGCATTTTTAGATCATGATGAAGTTGAAGAACCTAACATAGATGCAAAAAAGTTTTATGAAATGTTGGATGATGCAAATCAGCCAATTTACAGTAGTTGTAGAGAAGGTCTATCTAAATTGTCGTTGGCTGCTAGAATGATGAATATCAAAACGGGTTGATGAAGTCACTCAGCTGCGTTCCGAGTTGAACGCGACACAATCTGTATTCTCAGCTCGTATGGGTTTAGTGAATAGTTTTCTGGACCTTATAGTGGCTGAAAACCCTCAATGGGAGGCCATGTTGGCAGAGAGGAGGATGAGGAAGCAGTCGAGAGGAGAAGTCAAGAATACTTCCAGGAGATGCATAACAACAATAAAGCCCCTTAGTTTTTTTTTCTTTTTCTTGTATTATAAATTTAAAACTTTAATATTTATAAAAAAAATTCATTTCAGTTTTAATAATTTTTAAATATTTATTAATTTTGAAAGAAATTTAATATAAAATTTGATTTATAAATTATTTTAGAAAATTATGAATCGAAGCAAATTCGTAGTTAATTTACAACAACTTCACAAGGAAATCTAAAAAAACTTAACGAGGAAATTACTTTGAAATATGTAGCGTCCTTTTTACAAGGAAAATTAAAGAGTATTTTACGTGGAACATTTACGAGTACATTACGAGGAAGAGTATACGAGTCTTTTATGTCAAAAAGATTACGTGAATTTTACTAGGAATATTTGACGTGGCTTGTACGTGGAAAAGTTTACGTCAACTCTACGAGGAAATATTTACGAGTACTCAATGAGGAAATTTAGCGTGTATTTTACGTGGAATTTACGAGGAAATGTTTACCTTAGCTTTACGACAAAATATTTCCTCGTAAATTTACGACGAATTGGCGAGGAAATATGCGTTACGACGAACGTTTAACGACGAAATGTGTCGTCGTTAAACGTGTGTTTTCTTGTAGTGCACTGTCATCTTTTGATGTCCTTCAAGAACTCTATCAACCATGATTTCAATCTTGCTCTCTTGAGTCTCCAGTGGAGGATTCTGGTAGTAGGAAGCTCCATAAGTCATGTTGTTGTAGAACTTATGTTTCTGTGAATCCTGGTTGTAATTACTCCTCTGACCAGTTTCATAAGAGTTTCGATTGTTGCCATGATTCCCATATATCTGGAAACCATTACCACCAATGTAGTTCACATCTTCTTCTTCCTTTTCATCACTTCCAGACCCTGTGGCTTCTACATCCTCTGCGAAGCTAACCTGGTTTCTGAAAAACTTTTGAATATTGTCCAGGCTTGCTTTAACTTCTTGAATCTGCTCCTTACTCAATGCAGGAACTGATTTCTTCCTCTCGTAGTCAGTGTTCTTGGTTCTGTTGCTAGGTGCTAAGAGCTTTGTAGCTTCTTTTGGACTCCTAATGCTGAAATTTGCCTCACTAGCTATGTCTAGAGCCATCTGGTATGATAAATCAATACCCCTGAAGAAAGTGCTAAGCAGCTTCACTTCATTTAATCCATGGTGTGGAGAATCTCTCTGGTAGATATGAATCTGATCCAGGAGCTCCTGAAAGATTCTGTAGGCTCTTGTGTGAATGTAGCAATTCTGCTCCTCAAATCCTCAGCTCACACATCATCAAAGAAATTACGTAGGAAGGCGTTCTTGATGTCTGTCCATGATGTAAGAGATCCTGGTGTTAACTGTTTAAGCCAATATGAAGCTTTTGCAACAAGTGAATACTTGAAGAGCTTGCATAAAAGATAGTCCTCAGGGACTCCATTGGCTTTGATAGCAAATACTAGATCCTTAAACTGCTCCAGATGATCCATCGGATGCTCATGTCATAGACCAATATATGGTGTATGTGGCACTAATGTGAAGTAGCACGGTTTGATCTCAAAATCGTTCCTATGAAAAGCCGGAGGACGAATGGTTGATTTGTTGGCATAAAACTGATTTGGAAAATTGTAGTCTGCCAAAGTTCTGGTTCGATCAGCTTGGGCATTAGCTTTAGGATGAGCTAGTACAGCTTTTGCTTTTGGTTATGGTTCAGGGATTGCAGCCCCCTGATCATCTATCTTCTGATCTGCGGCGTTCCACCGATGACCTTCAAGGTCATACAAGTCTCCTCTTTCATCCATAGTCGAATCAAACTCGCAACAATCTTTGCTCGCAAAGTACCATCGATCGCTTGTAAAGTGATATTGTCGATCGATGTTTATCCAAGAGAAGTGTTGATCGATGAAAGTGTGTTGTTGTCGATCGATGCTTGACGCTTCCCTTTGCGGATGCTGCGTTCGAGTTCTGCTTGGTCTCAGAAAAGTAACTCTTATTCCTTGTTGCTTATGATACTGCTGGGCATGCACCTGAAACACAAGAAAATGAATTTGTAAGTAAAAGTAAATAAAATAAAGCCTAGACTAAACATATATAACAAGTCTAATGGGGATCCTTGCTCCTCGGAAACGGCGCCAAATTTGATACCACTCAAATTAACATAAATAATAACTTTTACTCTATCAAATAAGAGGTTCAAGCTGTAGTACATGGATCGAATCCATAGAGAACTAGGGAACACAATAGCTGTAGTACTCAGTCTTGTTATAGTTAAGCTAGGCAAGTTATGATTTTATTAGGTAAACAAGTAAAGTAACCAGAATGATTGATTGATTGGGTTTGTAAAAAAACTAAGAGAAATAGCTAGATCTAGGGTTTTAGGTAAATCGTTTATAGAGGATAGAAGCTAAGGGTTTTGTATCATAGAACTCGAATGCATCATCTGAAATTCTCGAACTGTCTATCCCGATATCGTCTTCTCCGCAAGCGTTTCTACGAAATCTTCTTCGCTGCAATCTCCCAAAATATTCTTCTCTGCTGAGTTTTTCGAGTTTGTGGCTGAGTTTTATTTATGTTGTGGCTGAGTTACTGTTCTTTTACGACTGAGTTATATATGCAGTTGTGGCTGAGTGACTTCCTGCGAATCTCCAAAACTTAGGTATAAGAAATGTGCATTATGAGGAAAAAAAGCATTTACATTTTAAAAGCACCCAAATTGACAATTGTGGGGTGTATTCATATAAGTTTGTTTGTGATTTGATACCCATATTTCGATAATCTTTTTTTTTTCAGATCTGAGTGAAAGAGAAGCTTAAACAAGAAGATAATGGAGGAGACATAAAGAAGTGATGGATTTGGCAAAGACGAGGCAGAGGAGTTCAGTGAAGCTTGGAGACATGGAGGAGGTATCACCGGAATGTTGCTGCAAACCTGTATTTTCTTGTTTCTCTGTGGAAAACATACCTCAACCGTGTATTTTATATTTGACTTATGCTATGTTTATACAACTTAGCTGTGTCATTTATATATCTCAGTCATGTCGTTTAAATAACTCAGCCATACCTCAAATATATCATAAAATCAGAAATGTTTATATAATTCAGCCGTGTCGTTTTGATAACATAGTTGTGTCATTTATATAACTCAGTCATACCCTAAAATCAAAAATTTGAATTCAAGTACTTTAAATAGTTACTAGATTTTGACCCGCGCTTAGAAAGCGCGGGTTTTTATTTTGACCTTTTTACCAACTTAATATCGAACTATGATTTATAATAAGTTTATATCCTTTGATTGCATGATCGATATCTTTGTCTGCTTGTGAGATTTTTCTTGCTCATAATCCTTTTGATGGTGAAACAAAAACTAATAAAACCATCCATTTATTATGTAATACCCAAACATACATTTCTCTTAGATTTTGTTGTATACAAAACATAGGATGGTCTTCTCTTGATATTTCACATTGTCTATAAACCTGACAGAAATAAATGTATCAGAGCCATCTAGAATAAAGAACATCTTAATATTATTCTATTAGTTTACTGAAAGCTTTCAGATGACAGAATATGGTTAGGTTTATTAGTAGTTAATATCGAATATATAGTTTTGAGATATATATTTTTGAATGATATACATTAAGTTGCAAAAGAGTTCGTTTTGGTAAGATATATCGATTTCTTTTATATTAAAATGCAAAAGCAATATACGGTTTATACAGGGTCCCAATTATCAAATTAACCATAATTCAATAATATTTTTTATTTAACAAAAATCTCAACTCTAATCTAACAACTTTTTCCGGGAGAAAAGGTGTATGGTCAAAACCTAACTAATTATTTGATAATATCTCTCTGTGACGGCAAGATCATCGCTATCTTCTCAACTTGATATCAACTCGAGAACATAGATACGATACTCAGCTCGTGAATCTTTAATGAAGGTTAGTAACTATTTGTGATGTTATAATTGTCTTCTTTTACTTCGACTGATTATATAAACTAAGTTTTTCCTTCTCAAGATTCATATTCGACGATCAATCAGATTTTGATTCTCTGTTTGTTGTATGTTTCATTGAGGCAGTGATGGACACACAATATCGAAAACCAAAATGAGTATGATGCAAACTTGATTCCATGCTTATCACAGAGAACAATAGACCGTATATATTCGAAACACCCACATAGTCATGGTTAGTAGTATTCTTTATTTCCTTTCTTCATGGTTTCATAATTTATATAAAATGATTTTTAGTTCATAAGAAGAAAAACATAGATGCATCTAGAATTATAATTCTAGTTGATCTCTACTTATTAATTTTTGTTTATCTCATCACTGCTTGTCATGTTGCTTAGTTTTTAAATGCATTAGTTTCAAATAAGAAGATACAAAGAATCATGTTTTGTCAATCCCCATAGCAAAAGCGTTGTTGCATAAAACACGATTTTAACAATGGTCTTCATCTAAGTCAAAGTCAAATACTTATGTAAAACATACATCACAAAGTTGCAAAAAAATTAATATTAGGAATACCTTATTGCTCATACGCATCCAAGTTATTAAAAACCTCTTTGAAAACAACATTTGTAGTTTTCTTTTGAGGTTTTGTAGTTTTCTTTTGAGGTTTACCATCTCTATCGACAATCAGAATTTTCAGTCCTTTCTTTGAAGTAACTCTAGAAACAGCCATGTATAGCTGACCATGTGAAAAAAACAGGTCTTGGAAGGAATAGACCAACTTCAGATAGTGATTGTCCTTGGCTTTTGTTAATAGTTATTGCGAAAACCAAAGCCAATGGCAATTGCCTTCTGCGCATTTTGAAAGGCAATCTGGTGTCTGATGGAGTTATCATCAATCTTGAAACATATACTGAGTCCCCGACCTTCTCTCCAATAATGATCTTAGCTTTAACCATTAAATCCATAAGTTGAGTAATATGTAGTCTTGTTCCATTCATTAACCCAACCACAAGATTTATGTTTCTTAAAACCATAACAGGACACCCGACCTTGAGTTTAAGAATATGGTTTGGCAAACCAGGAACTTTGATTTTGTTGAGAAAATCAGGACCCAACGCTTCATCATTCAACGAACTTTTGTCAATTAGATCAATACTATATGTGCTGGTGTAAATCTTTTCTTCACCTGAATTTTTGTAAAAAACTTAATTAATACGCAATATGCATATACAACACAAATATATACTAAAATCAATGGCATAATATATTAATTACCTTCAAGCTTATCCAACATGTACTCATTGACCATATTGACATCTTCATTTGTAGGACATAAAATAGCTCTTTGTTGAAAGAATAGTGGTTCTTTGTTTTCTTGTAAGGAAGCATAATCACCGTACACTGCTTTGCTGATAGCTTCTTTTGGATTTTCAGAATCACTAATCAAAAAATCTGAAGGAATTTCAATCTCAGCTTCACCATCATTAGGCTCTGCGAGTCAGCCTTCACCTACTTTTAATATCCAATCTGAAAAATCCTTAAGATCCTCTGCCTCGTCAGTTGTGAGACAACCAGACAACAACCGCATGTTCTTTGTGAGTTTGAGAAGTTTAGAATGCTCCCATAGATAAGAAGAATTCAATGTTGCCAAAACAATATCAGCCCTACAACCTCCATTTACTACAGGTAAAACTTGTCTAAAATCACCTCCAAAAACAACTACTTTTCCACCAAATGGTTTGTTTCTGTGTTTCCCAACAGTATCAAACAAACTTCTATCCAAAGCTTCGAAGCAATGCTTATTCATTATGGGTGATTCATCCTATATAATCAACGATGCCTCTTTC
>CAJHQP010002943.1:0-75504 GCA_905132765.1 Moricandia arvensis | reverse complement strand
CTAGTTTGACATTTAAAAAAATTATCATTAAAAAAAAATTAAAAGAGATTTTACTACATAGTATTAAATATATATTTGTACTTTGGATAAACTAATCTAGATTTAATGTTTACAGTTATGAGATGAATTTTGTAGGTAAATTTTAAATTAAAAAAATATAGATTAATTTTTTTCAAAAAAAAATATATTTAATTTTTTTCTTTAAAATCTATTTTGTGATAAAAAAATTAAAAAAATCTATTTAAAAATTTGCCTAAAATTATCTGGATATCAATATTGGAATAATATTTTTCTTAAAATTAAGATTTTTTTTATCATACATGTAAATAATTTTACAGCGCAAAAGTATAGTGCAATCTGTTTATATTTGAATTTTGAAACAACATAAAGTTTGAGAGAGTTCCAATACAAATAAAGAGGAAAATCAAATATATAGAGAAGTGTTTTAAAGAAATGGATAATTCGTTTAATTTAGTCCTAAGATTAGGATTTCTTTTCACCATATTCTGCATATCCATCACCAGAGATCCCAACATTACCAACTGTGTTTACTATGAATTTTTGTTTCTTTCCAAGTTTGGAAACATGTGGAACCGGTCAATTCACAATAACTAGAAAGCTTGATCATAGCAGATGCAAAATCTTGGTAGAAAAAACAGTGGATCAAAAGCATATGTGTTCTCACCTATCTCATAGGATCTTCTCTAGCAGTGAGCTGCTGATCAGAAAACATTACCCCTTTGTTCTCCATTAGTCTTCTTAAATATGTAATCCTGGAATTAGTTTGTATTTCGTCAAATATTAAAGTTTTCTTTTGTCGTGATGCAATTAAATATTCATTATGAATAAGCATGTTTTAGAATACTTAATTGTTAGTTTCTTACTTGTTTATATTTTCTTTTTTTCAACAACCATATATGAATTATGCCACCAAACATTTGTTAGCGTAAATAGTTTAGACTTATTTAAGTTTGTGAACAAAGTATGTATATTTCGAGTAATAAATAGTTATTTAATTAATCAAAACTTGAATTAGAATTGAATCTGAATTTCAAAATGTAACCAAGTTTACAATCTCACTTGAACCGAATTCAAAAAGATCGAACCAAATCTATACATAATTTTAAAAAAAAAATTGATTGAATTCGAACTCGATATAACCTACACCATACTTGATTTGACGTCTGAATTATGCCTACTTCTAGACTCTCGTTGGTGACATGTTGAATTAGAATTGAATTATAATAAAAATTATAATTTGATGCAAGTCGCGATAAAAACTATGTGAAAGAAACTGTAGAATTATGTAGTGATTTTGCTGAAAAATATATATATTTAAAAAAAAGTTATTGATTGGTATGTTTTGATGTATAAGTTGCAGTATATATTATTATTTTTAAAATCATAAAAATCATTAACATAATAATTATTATAATCATCAGATGATTTGCAGTTTGTATCTTACCTTGCTTAGTCTATTATTGCATTCTATGTTGTAGGTTCGTTAGAGAAGAGCAAAGATATCAATATTCAGGAGAATAGAGAATAAAATGATATGTATCTCTTTAGGCTGACTTCTTGAAGCTAATCATAGAATTGCAAACGGACAGCCAGTTTTCTCTTTTTGATAAGGTTTATAAGATACAGTGTATAAAAACGTTGGAGAAGCTTATCGCTCGAAATGCTTACAAGCTAGTGAATATCAAAAAAAAGACTAATACAAAGGCTGCCATGAATCAGGCTGCGTAGTCAGGCATTGCTTTCTTGAGGAATGTTATTGGCTGAGATTCTTCAGGGGCTAACCGGTCAAAAGGAATGTAGTTCTCCTCTTTATCATAGACATGGCACACAGTCATTATCGTCTTCATCAAGCGCCAGTTCCATGTTGCCAAGTTTGTATACTGCAACAAAAGAAACCTCAAATCTTCTTTCAGTGTCATATAAATTCATAAAGGTTTACGTGGCAAGAAAGTGGCTATTACCTTTCCCCAGTTCTCTTGTATAGACTGATGAGCCGCACGGAGATTGTAGCTTGGTATCCTTGGGCTAATGTGATGCGGGATGTGTACGTTGATATCATGGCAGAGAATCTCAATCCTGTCACAACGTTGAAACATCGATTCACGTGAAAAAAACAAAAACTCTCAAAACTCAACCAGCAGAGAATGTAAAGATGCATTACCAACTAGGGTAATCACAATGAACAGTTCCATTAAGCTGGGCCTGAGCCGCGTTCCACTCATCAGCAGGCTTGAAAGGAATGTGTGGAGCCGTATGATGAACCATCGTGAACGTACTCATCTATAGAGAAACAATAACCATTGTGGCTTATGATGCTCTATTAAACGAAAAGATAGAAGCATTTACCCAAAAGTGATAGCCCAACCATGGCATCAGCCAGAACTTTACCCATCCCAATATGCCAACTTTGTATATGATCAGTGGCCACCCAACAGCCATGAAGGCGAAAACACAAGCTAGACTTATCTTCACCCTATTCACTTCACTCGGTCTGAACTTTCTCAGATTGAAATGCCAGTTCACCCTGTTAGAAACACTTATTAACGTTAAGTAAAAAGGTATACAGAGAAAAGAACTGATCACTCGTAAAGAGTAAAAGCTTGATGAATAGATACCAGTGAGCGATGGACAACCAAGGACGAATAGGGCCATATCCAAAAATGATTGCCTTTCGCAGAACAGGTGATGAATCAAACTCCTCTGGAGGAACTGGTTGCCAAGCTGTGTCATGAACTAACCTATAGAGAAACAAAGTCACGACGTTACTATTGTGAATATCTTTAACAGTCTAGGTTAAGTAAGTAAGAGTTACATGTTGGTTTTGGCGTGGTGACGGTCGTGCTTAAACCTCCATGGCTCATACGGGTATACAAGAGGTAGGAAAGCTAGAGTACCCACAATGTCTTCAACCAATTTGTTCTTTGAAAATGATTTATGAGCACAATCATGACCTATCACAAAGAACTAGAAGAAATAACAATGCACTTAGACAACAGTAAGTAACAAGGCGACATAGAGAAGAGACAGTGGATGAGAACTTTACCCCTGTAACAGCAGTTCCTGTCCATGCCCAAGCCAAGGGAAGCAGATACCAAGGAGCTTTTGCAATCATGAAGAGCCCCAAAGCGTAGGAAGTCACAGATATCAACACAGACTTCCAAGCTTTCACATCATCAATCTCAAACACCTGAAGAACAAGAAGAAGTTTAGTATCAATCACGCACAACACGCTTACTGACCAAGCTATATATACCTCTTTGGGAAGAGTATCCATGATATCTTTCAAAGTGACGTTATCAGGAAGATCTTCTCCAATTTGTTTGAATCCATAGCTGTCTGCTAACTGTTCCCTGTATTCTGCACTATCAGCAGACGGCGTTGCGACAGGAACAGCAACCGCTTTGATACATCCAGTCCTTGTCTTTGCAGGAACAAGGAATGTTCTTCTAGTTCCTTTTAACAGAAGATCAATCGGTCTTACAGCATACACACCTGTACACATCCACCAACACAATCACAATAGAACAGTCTATTACATTAGCCCTCTGCATTCATATAAGAAAAAGACAAGAACTTTGCAGAGAAAAAAACAGGTTTTTGAAGGAATACCAGGCGAAACACGAGCAGAGATAACCTTAGGAGCCCTAGGAAGACAGTGTTGTGGGCCCTGAGAATCAAATAGCAAAAGAAACAAAATTGATGATGGGAAACTCAAGTTGCAGTGATGGGCAAGAGAGAAGAATGTGAAAGGTGAAGACTTTTTTTTTACCGTGAAGGCGAAGAGAGAATCAGCAATTCTGGACGCCATGGATGGTGGCACGAACTGAAGAAGACGAAGCCAATGGAATTGAAATTTGAATGGTTGTGAAGAGCCGTCACCTCTTCAAGCTCAGAGCACAAGTTACTTGACTTCCACAATTTAACTTGGGTTTTAATTTTATTTTTGTTTTCAAAAACAATATTTTTTGCATAATTAACGAAAATATATATATATATGTTTATATATTGGGAAAACTATCTAATATTTGACCAGCCTAACAAAAAGGTTTTATTGATACAATTGTAAAAAAAAAGAAGATAAAAGTAATTTAGCTAAGATAATTGAATAATTTAAAACGATAATTCCAAAAAATCGTATTCCA
Source organism: Moricandia arvensis (assembly GCA_905132765.1). Taxonomy (NCBI): domain Eukaryota; kingdom Viridiplantae; phylum Streptophyta; class Magnoliopsida; order Brassicales; family Brassicaceae; genus Moricandia; species Moricandia arvensis. Next base: position 71,341 of record CAJHQP010002943.1, on the reverse strand, counting down.
AACGTATGTCATTAAATTAACGAGTTGTTTGGATCACTAATATCTTTGGAGCTTTATAGAAAACATGCGTTACGGGTGATACGTGCATATTTATCTGTAAAACAAATTTCTTGTTGAAAAATAAATATACAACAAAAAATGTTTGTTTTGTCAAATAGTATTGTTATTTTTGTTAATTATATAGGAAAGAGTATAAAACTGAAATAATGGTGATTTATCCGTTTAAAATCGGCAATGTCATTTTAAAAGCAAAAAATTTGATATTTTCATAGCAATTCAGACGTAGTTCGAGTTACAAAACAATATATTAAGTTTGTAGTTTAATTTGATGATCAGAAAAAAAAGTTTCTAGTTCGATTATTATGGGCTTCATTGTGAGTTCAACTCAATTTACTAAAGACATAACCCACTAATAAATTACACGAGACTTGAGAGTTAAGACAGCGAATGGGTCTTTGTAAATATTATGGGCTGAGCCCAACTAAGTTTAGAAACAATATACTCGAATAGTTGAATCAGACTTGCAACACATGTGAAGCTGGGCCGATTCATTCACATAACCATCCGGCCCATATTATATATTTATATATTTTTCGTCAATTATGTAAAAAAGTTTTGATAAATTCTAAATATGATATAAATGAAGAAAATATTTTACAAGAAGATCTTAAGTCTGAACCATCTTGGAAAAAAAAGGAAATAAGAAAAACAAGATAACTCAATGTCATTAACCCACATGAAAAAGGTTATCTCAGCCACAAGGCCAGTATCGAAGTGAAGAGCTTGCTCTGTCTCCTAGATGAAATGATGTTTCTCAACTCTATGTCAATAGGTAAGGTTATGCAAAAATAGACTAGTTTTTGCATAAATAGTGTTTAAAAAGGGTTCAATTTTTTTTTGTAAAAATTAAAGATAAAGCCCAAATTTTTAAATTATCCATAAATATATGTAAAAAGAAATTAAAAAATATTTTGCCTAAGGGCCCATAATTTCCTTGAACCAGACTTGATAACCATCATACACTTGGTGTAACCACAGCGGTTGCGTTTGCGACTGCGGGTGTTTGCGGATGCGGACGGTTGCGGTTTTATGTGTTATTAAGAGATTTGGACGATTGGTAAAGCGGTTAAAAATTGTTGCGTTTGCAGGATATTTATGACTGGTTAACTACTAAATGCAGCAGTGGTTAGATAATAAATTAACAATATTTATATTTTATATAATTATAATAATATTAAAAATCATATTATTATAATAAATATAAAAATTCTATTTATAAATTATACTATTAAATTATTTTAAAATTATAGAAATATTTTTCTTCAAAGTTTTATAATATAAATTACAATATAATGTATATATTTTGGTATTTTATTATTTAATTTAAAATTTTAATTGATTATTTTTATTTTTTATTATTAGTTTTTTTGAAAAAAATATTTACCCTCCCGCAACCACCCGCAACCGCAAACGCTAGCTGGAACTAGCTTTTGAATTTTAGAGGTTTATAGCGGTTTGAAGCGATTTATTGCGTTTTGTATGATTGTTACAAAACACCAATAACCGCTACCAACCGCAAAAGCTGCGTTTGCGGGTGGTAGCGAAAAAACCAGTCAACCCCTTAATGCACGAAAGCTTCCTCTAAGATGTGATCAAAACCATGTGTTTAGCCCCTAATTTGATAAGATTAGTTTCGTGATTAGGCAGCCACAAGAACAATATTTGGCCTGAAGATTTTTTTTACCCCTATGGTAATGTTGTCAAATTTGTCCGTGTGAGGTTCGCATATTCCCATAGCATGAAGTAACTTTTTAAGTTTTAACCGTCTTACTATTGTTAGTTAAGTTTGTTAGAAATCATTTTCGTTTGTTTGATGTCTCATCACAATCAGTGATCTATATAAAATATTGTATTTAGAACCAAACACAAACCATTATTGATTTTATGCAGAGCTTCCATGTGAATCCCACTTGTCCGCTAGTTACCGATGTTATTCCCATTCCAATGATCAATCAGTTTCTCTCTAATTTCTTCCACCATAAGTTAGATAAAATCAGAAAACTTTTGAAAACAAAACTTTGCCACCTCAATACAAAACTCCATCCATGATTCGGCATTTTCTTTCTAAGTAAAGTCAGTAAATAACTGAAGTAAACGAAACCAATTCAACCCAAAATTGAGTGAAAGGCATGCATCAGGATTCATATGATATATATGCACAGAGTAGCACATATTAATATGAACATTTTCCTTATGATTTTTAAATTTATTATATTTTATTAAGCTAAATAATTTATAATTATAAAGTAAAATATTATTTACATTATATATATATATGCACACTGCAAACCTACAAATGATTACGAGATTGTAATAATAAACTAAACCCTAACAAACAACTTGATGTATGTGTTTTAGCTAGACCATGTAAATGTTCAAGCACAAATTTAAAATATATAACAAATTTATCTTCATCAGACACTAAATTTGAATCTGCTGAACTTTGACGCGGAAACAATTTTTAATATATTAAAAGTCAAAAGTCAAACGGGATGTAATATCATCTCAGGAAATGTAATTAATCAAATCGTTTTCAGAATAATTTGACAATAAATATACGAATCAAAACTATTGCATTAGTTATATTTAACTTCTATGTAAAATGGGTACATAACGAATAATACCATCATTTTCAATATTTATAATTTTTCGTATTTTACGTATATCTATTTTTTACTTTATTTCAAGAAATACAAATATCTGAAAAATAGATATCCAAAAAATCTAAATATCTGGAATACTTATTAATATTTTATCTACTTTATTCAATATAAATAAATCTATAAGTTCATTTTCAAAATATATAGTTTATATGATGTAAAATAAAAATAAAAAATAAACGAAATTATATGTTTCGTAATTTTTTCAAATTTATTATTTTTATAAAAGATAAAGTTAGAGAAATTGGAGTTCTATAAGGATATTATATTCTTTCTTAATTAATATTTTATAAGTAATTTTATAAATATACATACATATATATATATATATTAAAATAATAATTATATATAATTATGCATTTAAAACTCTATATTTAATCGTAAATATACATATATTTGTATAAAATTTGGAGCATAAGAGAGAAATTTTTTTAGTATTTGCTATGTGTTTAACAGATATTTATTTTTAATATATTTGTCTAAAAATTAAAAATATCTCACTTTTTCAGATTAAATGAAAACAAATAACAAATGAAATCAAATTTTCATAAAATGTTCAGCTCTATTTCTAGGGGTTGTCTTTGTCTGTGACAGTGGAAGCGTCTTTGTTTGTCATAAGAGAAAAATGGAATTGTAGCATAGACAAAATAATTGTGTGTTGATGATAATAATAGTTTGAAAATGAAATAAACTAATAATCTTTGTTTGTCACAAGAGAAAAATGGAATTGTAGCATAGACAAAATAATTGTGTGTTGATGATAATAATGGTTTGAAAATGAAATAAAATAATAATCTTTTGTATAAATTATTGATAATTTATATTGCAAGTAATGTTGCATGTAGAGTACATGTTATTGATGGCATTGCCATGCTATATTGTGTCACATGTTCATTATTTGCTGGCTTTCCACGACCAAAGGATCCAAGGACAATGATGATTACAATAAAATGATTCCTTACAAAATTACTAGCTAATACATTAGATCCCGATCTTGTAGTGCATCAGAATCAACAAGTTTGTGAGATATATATGTGTAGATATAAATAATTTTACTTTCCTCACTTGATATATTTACCACCTTTAAAAGTATAGATTATGTAATAGAAAGTTACAAACTATGAAATTACAAATTTCATTAAAATATCAATTATATCTATATTTGTACATTTAGTGCTATACGATAAAAAAAAAGAATCAGTTTAGTGAATAAGTTGACTTGTCTCATTACTATTTTTGATTTTTTTCTGCGAAGCATTAACCAAGGAAACTGTAACTTGGCTTGGCATGTTTTGATCAATCTTTTGGTCTGACTTGGCAGTCCAATAATTTCAAAATAATAGTCTGGGAAATATATTGTAACTGATATAAATGTTTACGTAATATAAATGAAATGAGAATAATGAATGTATTTTTTTGAAAACATGTGTTGTTAATTGATTTGTTTGAAGCTAAACATTTTTTTTACTCTGTTACAGGAAGCACGTTCTCAATTTATTAAAAGTATGTTAGTTTCATCGTTATCATCTCACCTTTGAATACATCATCGGCAGCAAAATACGACCGAAAATATTGATAATTATGTCTGATTAGAGTTCAAATGTATCTTAACGACCTTATATGAAATTAATGTTATACTACTTGATTGATGTTGGAGACGGAATGGGACCCACCATGGCTACAAAAAGACAAGACACCGCCTACCAAAGTGAGAGAGAGAATATCCAATGGGTCCCATGATTGCGTCATCATGTAATAGAACCGGAACCAGCAAACGCCTTCCTATCTTTTGTTTCTTTGTGATTACTTTTGTCTCTTTTATACCTGTTGAACTAGCACGAGAACATGCAATAATTTCAACTAATTACATGATTATTTAGGTTTAATAGTCATAAATCTATACAAATAACAACTAGACATTGTTGCACCAGCAAGATAATGACTAGAAACCCATATGATCTCGTTTCATTTTGTTTCTGATGGTTTGTTTTATGAGCTTTTTTACCCACACATAAACACCAAACTAAACTATACAAGTTCATACAAATCATACAGTATCCTAACAATTCCAATAGAAGCATTAACTTTTATGATCAAAACATAACACCAAAAAGGATTTACTATCAGACGACATGATGCAGAAGTACAATGCATGATGGGTAGTATTCTTTTTTTTTATCTGAATTTCTTTAACATTTAAAATTATCCATACAACCAACCAACACAAGCAAAAACTGCTCCAGTTTTTCCTGCCCAGTAAGGAAGCAAACAAATTACAGACCAAAACAGAGTCTATAGAAAATATTGACATCGAACTATTAGAGAAAGCGGCTTCAATTCACGAAGCAGTCGACAAGCCAAGACGGGTGCTTATTCGCAACGTAAGATGGAAGAAAGATGCTAATATGCAATAATTTATTGATGTTGGGCACATCTTATAAATTGAGAATATCATATTGGTGTAGTAATAATCTTGGGTCGTTGCTATGAAAACTCTCTTTCTTCCAAATTTGAACATTAGTTTTTTTTTTATCAACTAACATTAATTTATTATTGCTTTTATTGGTTATATTGGAATGATCCATCTCTTTCCATTGAACATGCATCGATAGATATATGTACAGTACAGTTCAGCATGAAGACTTAGGAAATTTTGGATCTAGCATAACTGGAGATGATGCTCATTGCTCTTTCATGTTAGTATGGGTAGGAGCGGAAAGCTCTATACAATCCCATGATCCTGAAATCAGTATTTCAAATTTTGTTTTAAGAATGTTTGCAGTAAAAATGATAGTTTGGTGATATAGTGTTTAAGGATTTATCACATGGGTTGAGGTTAGTATTTAAAATATCTCCACTGTTGTATATTTTTAACCAATAAAACTCAATCATATAGTTTGAAACATTACTTTTTAATTAACATATACAGTTACCTAATTCGAATCTTAATTATGCATAAAAATATACTAGGGTATATGCCTTTGCCTGTTAAACATGTAGAGACCTGCATTATTTTTAAAGATTAAATTTAATTAATGGTTACAGTAGCCAATAATGTATAGTAGACAATTAGGACTTCACATCAACGGTGTTAGTTCGTCTAAAACAATCAAGCAACATTATGATTAATTAATATCAATGATGAAATAAGATTCTTATTGTCTTGACTATATTTGGATTATTAAAAAATGTTTAAATTCTATATTCTAGAAAATCAACTCAATGTTTATTGTTTGATTGTTCAAACTCAAGATTAGTTTAGGTATGAAATAAAACATGAAAAGCTATGTTTGAAAGGAAATTGATATTTTGGTCTTTCCAATCATTCTCTTAATTTTAATTTGATTTATACGGCTTCATTTGTTTATTTGACATTCAATTATATACGATACAAGATATTACTAAACAAACAAACCATATTGGCACTATTCAATGCGCTACTGGCGGTTCAATAACATCAAATTATATTGAAGATGGTTATGTTCCCATGCATGTCAGCAATAATAGTATAATTTTGTAGAATATCTCAGTTTTCTCAGATAAATTATTTAAGGAAGCGACAGAGGAGGCAGAACAGAACGCAATGAATGAGTATCGTGAACGTGAATATGCGCAAGCAAGCTGCTTATTAATAACTAATTTGTTAGATATTTAACTAAGGCGTACAAACTGCTTAAGTCACACATTGTTTTGTAGTAATGGGGTTGGCTAGAAGGTAATCAGTGGAACCGCTTGACTAAATATATATTTCGCTTATACCGCTTCGAAGTTCAAACAAACATCATTACCAAAAAACTATACAATGGCCCGGGCCGAATCTGAGATTTTAAGAGCTAAAAACATTTTTTCAAAAAATTTTTATAGAAAAAACATTTCATAATTTATGGATCTTTTATCTATGTAAAATTTTTCAAAATTTTTGGAAGTCAAGGCAACTGTTTTATCCAGCTGTACCCAGATCTGTTCCCTACCTAGGATTTGTTTTTGGTAAAATATGATGGTAGAACAAAATTGTGTTCTATTTGTTCACTAGAGGTCCAGTTTCCGTTTTTATAAACGAAAACGTGTTTGGAAGTATGATGGTAGATGACGCAGAAGTAAAATGCTACTTTTTATTATTTTACAAAACTAATACGTATTATGGACTATAAATATAAGGAGGAAGACGTCCACACATGAGCAAAGGTTGGTATCGCTGACGCTGAGAGCCGCCCAAATGTTTCTGGTGGCTGAGGAGGAAAATAAGCATCGTGGTGGCCTGTTGGGTCACTGAATGCATTTATCAATAATTTTTTCTGTTACAAATAAAGAAAAATTATAAAAAACCCTGATAAAACACAAAGTTTTGGATCGCAATTCAGTTTCCTAATGACCTTATCCTTCAAAATGTACCATAGATTTAGAAATTTATCTCATAGTTTGGATATGTGTTGTCGATGTATTGCTGCATCACCACTCAAACTCAGACGCATATAAGATGCATATTATTCGATTTTTTCTATTTGTAAAACAAAATAACTTAATTTAAGCATTTTTGTAATAGTTTCCATTTTATCAACAATTATCAAGTCAATACTATCTTATAATTAAAACCAAAATATAATACATGTAAAAAACATAAGAAAATATAACAAATGCTAACAACAAACAATTAGATAGTATTATATCACAAGTTTGTGCGTGAGATCATCTCTAACGTCATTCTATATTTTATTTTAAAATGAAGTTTTAAGTAATAAAATTCCAATATCACTCTATTTTTATTCCATAATAGAGTAAAAATTAATTTATTCCCCAAATAAATAATATTTTATGTTATGTTCATTATCCTATTTACCATTCCAAAATAAAATAAAATTGAAATAAATCTAATCTATTATCAAGTTATCCTATTTAAAAGAAAAAAAAATGAAATTTTACATTAGAGATCATATGGTCATTTGTGTATAGACATGTACAAAACACATACCTATATATGTTTTTCAAAGAATATATATAGGAATATGTTGTATACATTTATGTAACTGTACAAAAGTTAAATACGTGACTTCCCAATTGCTTGTTGTGTGCTAACCAATCCAAATTGGTTCCTTGCTCAGTGGCGACTGACATAACGTGATTTTATATTAATCCCAACTATGCTTAGCCCTCCGGCTCTGGTTAAATCGCTGGTAAATTTTGAAACTAGCGAAACGTAACTGTCGAGTGGGTGTAAAAGAAATGCTTTGATGCACGATGTATGCTCACTAAGTATATTGACATTGGGAATCATTTGTTATTAGTATACTTGATAGTTACTAATATGATCTTTACAGTTCCTTAGTAAAAGATCTTAATTGTCCTAATATTTCATAATGCGTGTTATGATTACAAACTGTGCATTAGCTTTTCATTGGTTTTGTTTTTAGTGTTCCTAGACAACGTATCTTATACGTATATGTGATACTTTGCAACAAATATCCACATTAATTTCAAAGATTTATTACAGAAATTATTAAGACTCTCAATTTTTTTCTGCGATAACACCGTTTGGAAGATTAGTCTCCGCATAACTAGCGAAAAGAATTTCACGTTTGTATCTACTGTCTCCGTGTACAAAAACACAAAGAGATAGAAGTAGAAAACCCTAGAATCAACACATTATTGGTCCACAAGGACCACCCAAATGAAAACGATCAAACACAAATTAATTTAATTAAAGGAAAAAATGGTAGGAATTTATAGAAAATGATCAGGTCCTACATCATGCTCCATCCCTTTCATAAAAAATATCACTTTAGTTTTTTACAAATGAATTAAAAAATAATTAATTTTACATATTTTATATAAAAATACAACAACTTCTACACTTAACTATATTTCCAACCAATAAAAAATAAATTACGATATAAAATTAATAAATTTTGCAACGAAATTCAAAAACAACACTTGTTTGCAAAAAAAAAAAATTCTTTAAAACGACACTTAATATACAACAATATCTTTTTAAAATGAATTCTACATCTTTATAGATGCAGAAGCAAAATCAAATTAAATATAATTATGATATTTCCCCTCAATTAGCATATTGCATTGTCTAGATGCAATGCATGCAACGCAAACTGGTTAAGTAGGCCGGTCAACGAGAGAGTAATTAACTTTCCAGGAATGTCTTACCTTAACAAAGACAGAGGGTAGAATAGTAAACCCCTATCGTAACCGCTAATCTAAGGACACGTGTCAGAATCGCTATCAAATAATGGACAATCCCGAAACCGTAACAAAGAAGTCGCTCGACACCTGTCGGTAATGAAACGGAGATTAAACGGTGTAGGTATCGCTACTAATAAGGGCAGTTACGTAACTGTACAATCATTGAGACCTATATAAACACCACTCTTTCGGCTGTCTGAACCGGTGAAAAAAACAAGGTGGTTTTGTCTGTACAACGTGTTTCACTCAGATTTTGTTTCTCTCTCTCTCTCGTTATCTCTTCTACTGATTTTTTTTTAGAAAAAGGAGCGTTAAAACACCCTTTGAAGGGAATGCAGAGAGATGGTCGGTACATCGAAGAGGAAGACTAAGCTCTGTGATCGGTTTAACCGATCTGTCGGCGGCAGGAACTGCCACCGGAAACACGTCGAGGACGGGTGATCTTGTCTAACTCTCTCGAATTCTCCGGACATCGAAAGCTTAATCCTTTTTTTTCTTTTTTTCATTTTTTTAAAATAATCGTTGTAATTAAAAAAAAAAAACTATGGTCGGAGCTAAACCGGTAGAGACCGGATCTGAAGGTGGAGCAAGCACGGGTTTGCTCCACGGACGTTACGAGCTAGGTCGCCTTCTAGGTCACGGAACATTCGCTAAAGTGTACCACGCTCGTAACGTAACAACTGGTAAAAGCGTGGCGATGAAAGTCGTCGGAAAAGAGAAGGTGGTGAAGGTCGGCATGGTGGATCAGATCAAAAGAGAGATCTCAGTGATGAGGATGGTGAAGCACCCCAACATCGTCGAGCTTCACGAGGTGATGGCTAGCAAATCCAAGATCTACTTCGCGATGGAGCTCGTACGAGGCGGGGAGCTCTTCGCTAAAGTCGCTAAAGGAAGGCTACGCGAGGACGTGGCGCGCGTGTACTTCCAGCAGCTAATCTCCGCCGTCGATTTCTGCCACAGCCGGGGGGTTTATCACCGAGATCTGAAGCCGGAGAATCTGTTGCTTGACGAGGAAGGGAACCTTAAGGTTACTGACTTTGGTCTCTCTGCTTTCACTGAGCATTTGAAGCAAGACGGGCTTCTCCACACGACTTGTGGAACTCCGGCGTACGTTGCGCCGGAGGTTATACTTAAGAAAGGATACGACGGAGCAAAGGCGGATCTGTGGTCTTGCGGCGTTATACTCTTTGTGCTCCTCGCTGGTTACTTACCATTTCAAGATGATAATCTCGTTAACATGTATAGGAAGATATACAGAGGAGACTTCAAGTGTCCTGGATGGCTTTCCTCCGATGCGAGGAGGCTCGTGACGAAGCTTCTGGATCCAAACCCGAATACCCGGATCACTATCGACAAGGTTATGGACTCACACTGGTTCAAGAAGTCCTCAACGAGATCAAGAACCGAGCCAGTGGCCACACCAGAGGCTGAGGATCTTGATATGTCTGTGCACAAGTCGAAAGAAGAGACCGAGACGCTAAACGCGTTTCACATCATTGCGTTGTCTGAAGGATTCGATCTCTCGCCGTTGTTTGAGGAGAAGAAGAAAGAGGAGAAGATAGAGATGAGGTTTGCTACTTCTAGGCCGGCGAGTAGTGTGATCTCGAGCCTTGAAGAGGCGGCCAAGGTTGGGAACAAGTTTGATGTGAGGAAGAGCGAGTGTAGAGTGAGGATCGAAGGGAAACAGAATGGTCGGAAAGGGAAGTTAGCGGTGGAGGCGGAGATATTCGCGGTGGCTCCGTCGTTTGTTGTGGTGGAGGTGAAGAAAGATCATGGTGACACTCTTGAGTACAATAACTTTTGTAGTACGGCTCTTAGACCAGCTCTCAAAGACATCTTCTGGACTTCTACTACACCTGCTTGATTATTAATCTGTTAAATCTTTTGTGTGTGTTTTAATTCATGTCTGTAAAATATTGTTGGGTTCTAGATTCGGTTCTTGGTTCTTGATTCTTAAATGAGTATCGTTTGAACTTTGAATCGTGTAAAAAGGTTTGAGTCTTTTCATCATTTGTGTCCTTGTTGTTGCCGATTTGTTGCGTCACGGGAGTAGAGAATGTTCGTGTGGTGCTTAGAATCATGCTTCAAAGTTCCATATCAATAAATGATATTTTATGACTCTTTAAGAATGTTCAATGGTCAATTTTTATGCATTCTGAATGTTTTAAATTTTATTTTGCACGTCTCTTACGTTGGAAATAATGATTAAGACATCATCTTTTTAAAACTCTCTTCAGCTTGTAGTGTCTTAAGATTCATTGTGTATACTGATAACTCATTTGAATTTGAGAGCGTATAAACTTTGAATCTTCTCTTGATGTACACATAACAATTAGATAAGTCACAAGTCTGCTAATTAGCGATTGGAGAAAACTTGTAATGTAATTAATCAAGTCAGCGAATACGGCCTAATAAACTTGGCAAGAGGCTTTGCTTCAACGTGGTACCAATTGTATGATATGATTACGGATAAGATTTTGCTTTTCATTTTATACACGTCTCTTACATTGAAGTGATTAGGACTTCAGCTTTTCTAACTCTCTTTTGGGTTATCTAGATCAATTTTTTTTTATCAACTTTGATCAGTTTTTTTTTTTTTAATCTTTTCTTTCTACGGTCCAATTTATAGTCTCTTGTCTGTCCAGACACTCTTACGAGTCATGTGTGTGTATTGATGCGTGTCCACATAACTCCTTCACTTTATTGAGTCTACACACTAGAGGCATCACACATTATTTAAACTCATAAAAACTCAGTCTAATAACTTTAGCACTTGGATTATAGCTCAAACGTGGTATCGATTATATGATAAGTGGTAGTGGAATTGTTTTTCTCGTCAAATATGAATGGGGATAAGTATTACTTGATTTATTGAAGATAAAAGAAAACAGTGGAGTAGAAAAGAAGGTGGATCCTGATAATATTAAAAGGAAAAGAAAAGGAAAATGAGGTGGGCAACATAACAAAAGTAGAAGTTGCGTGATTGAGATGGATGTTTCATGAACCATATTATATATTATCTATTTAACATTTTATTAATAAAGTTTGATTATCATATTTGACATGTGATCAATTACAGAGATGCAAAACAACCCATGAATTGTTACTTGAAAAAAATAACTGTTACACCAAATATTTCAACACGTTTAACCGTCCAGTGAATGAAGTTTACGGATTGTACACTTTTATTATTGGCATTTTTCTTGGTCATTGTAGAAGCCTCAAATGATGTATTGTAAAAGCTACAAATAATCGTAATGAATGGTTTTGATCATATATCACTTTTAATAGCTGTTTAAGTTGATTGATAACTAATTTGTAATTGATTAAGAGATTAAAGTTTTGTTTAGGTTTAGGGAATACAGCTCAGTTGATAACAGAAAGTTGTGGTTCACCTTTGTTCTGTAAGACTGTAACCGGAAATTTGGAAGCACTAGAAATACTGAAAGAGTAATATTTATATAAGAACTTTTTGGCAGTGAACATTCATATCATATCAAAAATATAAGAACTTATAATAGAAAGGCACTATGTATAAATGTATTATTCTTCCACGTATCCAACATTTGAGATATCTCATATATATTCATAAAAGAGTACGAATTATAATGGCCTTGCAACAAAAAATGGAATGATAGCCTTACTTTTGAAACATTAAGGGAGCAATCATGGTCATAAAGACAAATATGGTGAGATTGATCGACTAGAATGATACACCCACATGGGTTTTAATTATAAGTTTTATACTTTTACTTGATTTTCAATAATTAAGATGAGACATGATCACGAAGATATTGGCTTTGGTTCTGTCCACAGAACTAGAAATGCCACCATATGCATGTGACTACCGTTTGATCTTTGTCCATGTGGTTTCTTATCCGATCTTCTTGGAATTGAGGTGATGTCTAGTGTTCGAATAATGACTATTAAATGGATGGTGTAAATAAATGGATCATGAAAAAAAAAATATTGATCTGATAGAATAAGCAATGCAATTGGAATGATGATCTTGAAAATTGTGGTTTGGCTATAATATCCATCAAATTTCGATTATTTGTTGTCATCAATTCATATATGTATTGTATATTTTTGGGATTTAAATTGAATTATGACATAGAATATTAATACAACCACTAAAATACAGTTCACAAAACATGGCAAAAAATAATTGCCCACCGCGCTTAAACCATATATACCACACCGTTTCTCACCTCGTTACAAGTCGAGTAATATTCGTGAATGGTGACTTAAGGTGGATAACGTGGTTCGACCAAATAACACCACATTTTCTTATAGAGCACAGTTTTTTTCATCTTACCGTTCATATACACATATAATTAGTAACTTATGCGTGCAGATAATTTGCCATATTGTCTTTATTTAAGTTCACATCTACTATAAGTTTCTTTATTGTAGTATCAATCAGCCTGCTATGTGTAGATATATTGTTGTTGTTAAACGATGGAGTACTTTGAGTTGCATATTGATATTTGGTAAACACATGAGTTGTTTGCTCCTTGATTGTGCATCGGTGTAACACTTTTGCAACTTGCCAGTTTATTATTAGAATTTCCTTAAATATCTTTGTAAATATATTCCTTCAGTAAGGAAAATAATAGTGAGTGGAATATCAGTGGTTGATATCTCTTTTCTTTTGGTCGTGCTGTTAAGCATATGCATGTGGGATCTGTGGGACTAAGTCACGAATCTGCAGTTGTATGTGATTGGATCTATAGTGATAGCAGTTCACTAAAAACAAGAATGTTGAATGTACATATAAGATAGATCCAAAAAGTTATAATAGTGTTACCTTTGCTTCAGAAATGGGTTATCAACATAACCACGAAGGATACTGCTCCTCTGTCGATACGATTTGTTCATATCTTTTACTTTTCATTATTATCTATCAAATACCAAAAAAATTGTAGGAAAGCTTATAAAGTATTTTTTCGCAAATTTATATGAAAAGTGCTTCGCATTGGACTATAAATATGGAAAATGTTATTTTATAAATCTAGAGTTCATATCATTAAATTCCAAGTGGAGAGACGTACGTGTGGGATCGTTCACGGTCGATTGTGTGACCATGTTGAATTTACATAGCTTCGTTAATGGGCCTAATCTAATTGTAGGTGCTTTTTAATTGGATCCTTCACTGTTGTTAATGTTTGAAATATAATTACTTCAAGAGATGGACCACCAAAGGCAATAAGCAACAAAGCCTAACAATCGACCGAATAACTAATGACATAGGTATGAGCATGCAAGTTATTTCATTTGACATATTCTACAAAATGGGCCTGTCTGTTACATTACCATGTGTAACACTGTATAGTGAGATGGAAGTTACAAATGTGCTTCTTGGTTTGATGAAAAGACCATTCAGGTTTATTATATGAACATATTGCAATGTAGAAACAAGCATGCTATATAAGTCTTGTGACATATGTGATGTGATATAGTTTCCTTAGTCCCACCTAAAGTAATTCTTCTCGCATTAGAAACTATAAATAGGTATTGTTAGACATACAAAGGGAGAAGTAGTACACCATGTTTGTGAAAGAAAAAAGCGAAAATAAAAAAATAAACGTGGACAAATGAGATGTAGATAAGTGTTGTATAAAGCTATGAAGTAATAAAGTGAAATTGCTTTTGAATTTTCATAGGTTTTAGAACTCAAGATGTCCCTAACTAGCTTTCTTATTTGCCATCATCATTCCTTCATTTTCTTGTTTGTTTGTTTGTTTTAGTCCATATATGTTTCTATCTTGTCACATACACACGTACAAGTACAACTCCTAGTTTTATCACGTGCGAAAGGATCCAAGAAATAGTTACTTGTGTTGTTGATTAGTTTCATAATGTTAATAGAAGCATCCCTAATCTAGTGGTTAATCACGTCACTTGTGCTTTATTAATCATGAATATAATATTTCTATAACATTTCGATTTATGGTATATGTGGAAAGGATCAAAATAATTATTGATTTGACTACATATGTCACCAGAGTCCATTTACATTTTCCATCACACGTCCATTTAGAGTTTCAGAGCTAAGCGTACTTGCGTTAGAATTGTGAAATGATGGTTCACATATCGAGAAGTGGTTCGTTATACCGTGTGAGTGAGGAAAAAATACGGGGAAATGTCATGCGGTGATTACATGGACAATGAAACAATGATTTCGAGTTTTGAAAAATTTACGCATCAATCGTTGGAACGGGATGAAATCCACGGGCCGAGAAAACGGGTGTGGATGACCCATTAACCGTGGGCGGTTGGGACATTACAATTTCCTACCTGTCCAGACCAAGTATAAGTATACTTTCACTTGAATCATTTGGAATAAAAATGAGAAATTTTGTTTACAATGCATCTCATGAAAAAGAAAACCCTATTCTGATTTCTACTGAATTCATTTACGTAGGACATACCCCATATGATCTATTGGTCATTGATTTGATCTAAGCTTCAAACAAATTTCGTTTTTAGTACTCTTTTGTCACATAGTTTCTCTGTTGTCTTTGAGAGTAAATACACACTTCAAAATAATTGGCTGTCCTCGTTCTCACAGGCTCTTCTTAAAGACTTAAAGTACACTTGGTTCATATATATCTAATCCTTCAAGATGCCTCCTCCTCTCTTTTTATATTATAGATTCATGATATATTTTGTTACAAGATAAACAGATCTGAAATACCTTAGTCGAGTTGGTTTGAAAACAAAATCGTGGTTTGTAGATCGAATATGCCAAAAACATCAAATACGGCTTTTAGGTTTTCTTGTGATCAGTTGAGAATTGAGGAAGGGTGTACTAAAAGAAAACACGTGATTGGTGAACACAATAAAAGGCCTTCAAATGTCGACAAAGGTACAAACCAATGCATCCACAGTCACAAAACCGAAAGCACAAAAAGGAGGAGTGTCCAGTGGTGGAGATTCAATCTTCTTTAGTCTCCAAGATTAAACTAAAGACAAAAAAATTATCAACTCATTATGTTAGTTTTAAAAAGAAAACTAATCCAATAAACGGTACAAAACACGAACCATCTACAAAGCGAACACACAAACCCATGTAAAATAGTAAACATCATAAAGAGAAAGTTATTTTATTTAGTTCTATGGCTATGGGTAAAATTTTATA
The DNA here is from genome assembly GCA_905132765.1 of Moricandia arvensis. Lineage (NCBI taxonomy): Eukaryota > Viridiplantae > Streptophyta > Magnoliopsida > Brassicales > Brassicaceae > Moricandia > Moricandia arvensis. Next base: position 55,285 of record CAJHQP010002943.1, on the reverse strand, counting down.
AAGTTTGCAAATTAATCACAAGTCTGCAATATTGTACTATGTACTAGTGTGAGCTCATTATAGCTATTACTGTTTCAAGAAGACAAAATGATTAATTTATTTGACAAAATGATTAATTAAGTCTCGTTATCAAAATCTCTATTTTAGGCAGTGGTTAGTACAAGAAATATGTCACCTGATTTGATATTATAATTTGAGATTTCCGATGTTTTTCACTTTTAAGTACTCTACATTCCAAATAGAGGAAAAACTGTTTCATACAGAATTATAGTTCCCTGTGATGTCGAAAGCATTTTATGCTGTCCTTAGAACTATACAGGGTATACTATACTGATTGTTAAGAAAAATTGACCAAAAACAACAAATCATTATGGAGGTGGAACAAAACCACTAGCCATGACACACTGTTAATAAAATACATTACAACATTATAACAATTTTTATATAATAAAATAGAATTATCTAGTGGCCTTTTGTTTTTTGTTTTTGTAACAAATCTAGTGGCCTTATCTTCCTAAATATGTTATCAAATTCTATAAGAAAGTTATAACTAAAAAGAAAAGACTAGTTAGTGAGGAAAATTATATGTCCACTACACATTTGTAATCTCGTGTTCAAATCTTACTCTATACATTTTTATTAATTTTTACGATGAATCCTAATTTCTTTATAATTTTTTTTATCTAAACATGAACGAAAATACATTGTTAAATTGTGTAGTATTAAAATACAGTTATTTATGCTTGGATAGATGGATGTAATTGCAAATCTGTATTTATAAAAGTATGGTGAATCGCATATCATGTTACTCTTTCACATTTCTATAATTTACCAACCAGATTGGTTGTCTACAAAATATCATTCACAATTGTTTTCATAGTTATGGATTAATATACAATGGGGATCTTTTTCTTATAATAAGAGAAAGACAAGAGGATCTGTAAGGTTGAGATATCTTACTATTCCTCGTCAGTCATCCCTGAAGCCAGTTCAGTAGCTTGGTACAATGTACCAATACAATTAACAATTCCAGTTCAAAAATATGTATTTTTAATTCTGAGTTAGTGGAAGTGTTTTTTCTCTGGCATCAGTTTTTATCTGACGTAATTATTGACCAGGACAATGAATATATTAATGGATGATTAAAACAACTCATCATGATTAGTGTCTAAAAAGGAAATTCGAAACCTGGCCCAAATTAAGAAAGAACAAAACTTTTGAAATACAGCTCTGAACGTTGTGTATTCACATTATGTAACCTTTTCTCAATAATCCATTTAAAATATTAAAAACCATGCTAATTGATAAACCTATCGAGGTAAATGGTAAGCCCAACCGAACATGATAGATAACTTGTCTAGCTTCTCCCAAACTATAGGCTAAACTTAAAAAAATACTTAGTAAAGATCCGTCATTGAAATATTCTGTTGTTCTCTCACAAGTAGGGCTTAACTTCCCGGAATCTCTATTAGTCAAAAGGTTCTCAATAGTACACATATGATTGAAATTGCTTTCTGACCTAATGGTTGTTGTAATAAGGAAGCTAGAGGATCTTTAGGTGAATTGGTTTAAAATAGTGTCAAACCTATGCTTAAACAGTTTCAGTTTCAGTTTTTGATAGTGTTACCAATGAAATCTAGTATAATATAGCAGATTGGGTCTTCATTTTTACAAATTACAAAGGATGGCTTATTATAGAATGAGATGTTGATCTCATCAAATTAATAGGAAGTGGAAAAAAGTAGGTCTGACAGAAAAATTCATTGGACAAAATAGTCACATACACATACGACTTTTTCGCCGGCTGTGTTTCTCACGCGCCACCTTTGGAAAAGCCGGTTTAAATGAAGACCACAGTCTGCTTAAGATTTGACCCACCAGGTGGCTCTTACATCCAATCACATCAGAACACGTGTCTGAAACCCTCTGAAACTCTGTTAACAAAGATTGGACCCAAAAACAAAAACAATAAAAATAAAAAGAAAGAAAAGTGAAAGAAAAAACCACAATCTTCGCTGTCTTGGAACCCTTTGTCTCTCTCTATCTCTCCTTTCGACTTCTCTATTTATCTCTTTATATACCGACTGTGTCGCCATTACAAGCAGAAAGCAATACTCATTCATCAACAAGAGAGATCTCTAATAATTGAAAGACTATATAGGGCTATCTCGTGTATTCACTAGGGTTTTGAGAGATCTGTAAGAGAGTTTGAGTCCACTTTTAACAGAAAAAAATCCAAGTTGGTTTTATTGAATTAGAAGAGACAGAGAAGGAGAGGTGATAGAGGAAATGCAACAGAGAAAAAAACTGACAGAAGAGAGTGAGCACATGCAGGCACTGTTCTGTGTCCATAACTTTGCGTGTGCGTGCTCACGGCTCTTTCTGTCAGTTTCCTGACTTCTCTCGCTTTCTCCCTCTCTCTCTCTCTTCCTTCTCTCTCTCAATTTTGTTGAACATATCACTTACCTTCTTATCATCTCTTTTGTTGTGTTGATGTGGATAAGACTAATGCCCTTTCATTATCATATCGTTATTGTGTATATATTATATGTTTTGTTCTTTTATTTTGTATTGGTGTTGAAATGGGTGCTTGCTTACGCTTAAGAATGTTTGTTCTCAAACGTTTTGGTGGAGAAAAGCTCAGATTTTTATATTTGGGTTTATCTTAGAGATAAACTTTTAAACTATTATGTTGTTTTGTTTTAGTGGATCTAGGAAATGCGCGAGTTTTGATGATCATGAACCCCCCACCGGTACACATTCTTCTCAAAGATTTATTAGCTATTTATTGATTGTCTCTTTGTCTTTAATTTTTGGGATGCAATCTTTGTTTTTTTCTCCTTTTTTGGTTTGTTTGTTAAAGTTTCTGCATGTTGAAAATCTCTGATGATGCAGCTGTTTTCTCCTTATATTTTCTTTCTTTCTTTAAGTTTTCAGAAGCCATATATGTATTTTTCAGGTTTCACCAGAATCCATAAATGATGGAATTTTGTGAATGGTGATCGATCTCCTTTTCGGTTCTATTTCATGTACACACTAGTTCTGTGCCTTTTCAATGGGGAATGGGAAATTTTCTAATGAGTAAGTTGGTAATGAACCACTGAATCTAGCTGTTTGTTCTTAAATAGTCTTTCATCTATAATTTCCTTTTTGGTGTTAGGTTTGTACGGATTAATGCTAGTTCTGTGCATTGAAGTCCATCTTGGAATGTGATCCAGCAGTAGGTGAAGGAGATTCGCTTAAATTGATTTTCCCTGCAAGTTGTGATCCAAAATAAAAAGGTTGAACCCTATACCTAATACTTTCTATTATATATCCTTTGTTCTTGAATTTTTTTTCACTTCTGCTTCTAAATTTGCTAGGAAATAGATTTCTTTGCTTGGTTTTTGCTTTCTTCTAAGTAAAATATGTTTTTAATTGAAATTGTTATCTTATATGGTACCAAAAAGTTATAAATGTTATTTTATACTGGATTTCTTTATCTTCTGTTGTCAAATGAGGATTGAACTGTTATTTTTTACTCAAATAATTGGTCTAATTAATTAAAGTGTCGAAATTTTCTATATTTCATCTTATGTTTGTTTTTGTTGTTTTCATCTTATTGTGCTGGCCAAAGCTTAATTTTTTTCTTATAATGATATTTTAATCAAAATCAAGTGCTTTGTCATTGAATGCCTAATTTTGCAGTGATTTTGTGTAGCTTGCTTAGATTACTAAGCAAAGACGTGAGATGGTGTTTTTCTTCTTCTCCAGAATATTGGCTCTAGAGGACATTTTACTAATTTTGTGACAACTATTCAAGTAAGAAAAGTCTTTCTGGTTGTGTTTTATGAAAAAATTGTGAAATTGGTGTAGCTTTACTTGTGTCTAATGTGCTTTACCTTAAAATCGATAGTTGAAATCGTGAACTAGATAATTGTGGAGGTGACAATGTTGAAAAGCTATATCTTATCTTCTGAAATTATTGATCGTATGTTGCTTGATTGACTATGTCTCATCAAATGTTAGTGTTCTCTGGTTTGATCTTTGGCTTTGTTGTGCAAAGATTATTCTGTATGTGAAAAATGTTTTTGTCATTTGGATGCATGGTTTTGCAATTATTTTGTTTAGTTACAAAATGCACTATAGTAATGGGTTTTAAGAAGCAGTGGTGTGTGTTTTGTTTCCATGAATGACCTTGTGCTGTGTGTGATGAAATGTAATTGTAAATCTGGTTAATAACCTATTCTAGTCTCTTAAGTGCTTCACCTTGAGATCAGTAAATGAAGTGCAAAACAGATGACGAGTGGAGAGACATAGATTTTCCATGTACATCAAGTGTTACCTCTAGCTTTCCTTGATAGTCATGCATATATAATATGATCTATATATATAGCAGACACTAGGAATTTCATGTACTTGTGCTGGTTTAGGTTATTGTGATGACGTTTTTTTTTTATTGATCTCCATTGGCTTATATTCAGATATTTGTTCTTCAAGGGATTTAATCAGTGAGTTCAAATTATCCTATGACCGTCAGATTTTGTGTGGGGGATAGAGAGATGATTATGTTCATAAAACATCTGAAAGATTCTAACTATATCTTGTTTTGATTTAGAGTATCATGTTTCCATAGCCAGGGATTGAAATATAGAGTCGGAATTTATCAATACATCTCTTGTATAATATTGTGTGATCATCTGATGTGTAAGGCTACGTTGTTCTACTTTTGTTGCATCACCAACCAAGCTATAAATACTGATTGTTTGTTGCATATCTGCATATGATACATATATAGAGAACAGTTCTGAGGTAATAATAGATTTCTTTTGTGCATTTTTGTAGTTAAGAACTTGGTTCATGTCGATGGTGTCAATCAAAAGGTGTGTGTCTTTTCTGCTATAGATTCCTCTCATCTCTGCTTCAAACTTTGTATTTTAAAATTGTCTTTTTGGAGGGTGAAAACTTTAAAAAATTGTGTGGCATGCTCTTTAAATTGTTGTCTCCTGTTTTGCTTCAGAAGCATATTAACAAATTGGAAAGAACACGGATTATATGCTAGAACATAGAATTGAACTCTGCTAACACTCACTAACTAGTCTAGAACTCAGTTGAATCATCTTATATGGTGAGTTGCATGACTTAATTAGCCCGCAATAGAATAGTTAGCAACTGGTTTCATGTATTGCTATCTTTTTTTTTTTTGGATTTACCATCTGACTAGACTCATAGAGGATTGAGGAAAAGTAGCTTATTCGTCCTATAATAGTTTCTTCGTTGCCCTAGGTCCATAAAGCTAAACCATTTCATTCGTTTCCTCTAATTCATTCCTTGAAACAACAGACTCAAAAGGGTAGCTATATTGTTATCTTAAATATATGTTCTTGTCTGAGCTACTTTTGCATATTAATGATGTTAGATTTATCCTCTTTTACATAGAACAAGATGTGCCGTCTTTCTCCTACGTTATGGCGTAAAGATGTACCTCGAATTCTATCAATAAAAGTGCTTCATCAGCGGTCCAATTCTCAGAAACAGCAAAAGGTTCGATCCTGGTTTCTTCTCATATTCACAGCAACAGGTGTTAGTTTTATTATGAACGTTTACTCATTTAATGTCTTCTTTTTTGGTTCCGTCTCTTATAGAGAACAATAGATCTGTGGATTGCACTTATGGAACTTTCAATCAAGAGATTAGGTGTTGAACTGAACAAAAACTACCAAACTAGATGGTTAATCTTTATGCTGGCTTAAAGAACTGATTCATCTTAAACTGGTAGATATAATGCGGAGTAGTCCACCAATATTTAGGCTAGTTGACCAATTTTTTTGGAAATATCATATATGTTTTCATTGCGTTGCTTATAATATTTGCACCAATTGAAGGTAAGTGACAAAATGGATAATGAATTTCTTTAAGGCCGGAGTAGTTTAACTTTGAAACTCTTGTTACAAACTAACTGTAATAAGCTAGATTGTTGTTAGAAAATCATAAAGAAATGAATGTGTGTAGTGTGGAGTTAGTAGCCACCCACTCGTTATATCAAACTTGTGTCCCACACTCCTTTCCTTGTAAGCCTAATACTTCCAAACTTCGCCGTGATATTCCTTTTCCCATTTGCTTTTAGCTCCAAAAAAAATCTTTTAAACACAAAGTCAATGCTCATGCATCATAATATAGAAATAATATTTGCTATCAGACTAATTTGTTTTACAAAAATACAATAACTGATTGAGTCTTAGGTTAATGTATATTACGTTTTCATACTTGTGGTCCGATTTTTGTTGGCCAAAATGATTATCATTGACATTTTGTTCGATGGAATCAGTTTTTTTTTCCTCATGTGAAAGACACACCGATGCAATATAGGAATGGAAATACAATGTATCCGCATGATTTGTTTCGATTTGATTAGAGTATACTTCATATCGGTTGGATTAGATGGTATATAACTTTATAAACCAAAAATCATTGCAGATATATAAGACCATGATTATGTTGCTCTTAGATTAATACAAATAACGACGAGAAAACATGAGTGTGCCATTGATAGTGGTTTGTAGTAGGTAAAAGACAAGAAACAAAGTGAACGCAGCAAATACGGTGTTGTATTCCAAAACGCAACCCTTATTCTTTCTTAGACTTAACTAGACCAAAACCACCAATCCCACTTGTCCTTGTCTCTGTTTCCCACTCAACCTAAACCCCCATAAAAATAAGGAAAATTAGATTCAAACCCGCCGTTATCACGGCTTAGAAACTGAGGAAGCGTCTTTAACGGTTACCAACGAGGCACCGTTACCATTCACGATTGATGTAGTAGCTGTGTTAGGAACGCCGCCAGCTACTTTAACGGCTGAGATCAGAGGATTATTACGGGAAGGACAAGTGGCGGTTGAGATGGTGGTGGCTAAGGATATAGGCATGAGGCATAGACCTTTGCCTTGTAGGTACTGCATGGCCGATCCCATGTCCTCTTCCATTAGCTTTGCCACTTGGTGCTCCGTCATCTTCGCCGTCGTTTGATTCTCGTCGGTGGTGTTTTCGTGGGACCCACCGGCATCCTGAAAAAAAAGTTAATAAAATGATTTTTTTTTTTGGGCAATAATAAAAAAGCATGAAAAGCAAAACCCTAAAGCTATGATGTCAAAATCGAAGGTTTAGGTGAAAAATCAGCACGCGTGCTTTGCCTCTTTTTTTAGTTTGTTGTTTTGTTTTTTACTCTTTTTGGAAAACTTTTACTTGTGTTTAGAAAGTCGAAACCAAAACTACTTTAAACTTTGTATTCTCTACCAAAACAAGAACCTCCATCATAATATAAAAATCTATTTCTAGTAGCTGTAACATAAATGATTACATCTCATTCTAATGTTTCTAGTGATTTCGTCATCTTCATCATCATGTAAGAAAATGTTACGAACGTGCGAATAATAAAATGCGATTTAAATGATTACTCACCATAAGAGAAAATATACTAGTATTTGACTTAAAAGAAAACCTAATTATATCTAGTCTGTGATTCTTTATTTTTCTAATCAGCATTCGTCTATGATTAGAACTAAAAAGAAATAAAAATAGTTGAATTACCTCAGAGATTTGAGAAGATACAGAAGCTGCACCTCCCAATCTACTCATGCTTAGTACCTACATATATACATTTTTTTTTAAAAAGGTTATTAAGTTCACCTTTCTACATCTTAACTACACATATGAGAAGATTACAAGTTGTAAAATAACTACAAAAAATAAGGAGAGGGAGCATAAGGAATTTAAGTGGCAGAAGTCCATACTCAGTTACATTTTGTAATGTCAAACTCAGAGGTAATGAAGCTTCCATTATTATATTAACAAAAAAAATAATACATCTATTTAAAAAAATTATCAGAGAAAGAGAGAGAGATTCACCTTGACTTGGAGCTGTAAGAATTTGACATAGTCGATGATCTCATCGAGCATTGATGCTTTGTCTGTCTGGTAATTATTTTTTTTAACAATAGAAAATAACTTGTTAGCTAGAGATCGTACACCTGTTTATTACTATTTGTTATTTTAATCTAATGCTAGTAAAATAGTTAATCAGTGATTAATCATTTGATTGTATAAAAGTCCAAAAGCTCTATGTATACATGTAACAGCATTTGTGGTCCAAGTTATGAACTCCAAGACTAAAACACATCATCAGTGTGATCCATATCATCAACAAATTAATTAATTTGGAATAAAGTAAAGAAATGTATACAAACTAGATTGGAATCTCTATTTAATAAAACCTTACTAACCATTAGGGACATAGATGATCAATAACGATTAAAATCATGTAGGTAGGTAACTTACCTTGTTACCATTAGGGACAAGTTCTTGAAGAGATTTCATCCTTTCAGCTATTCTCTCTCTTCGTAGCTGGTCCATAATTTCAAAATATTTCAAATTATTACCCCAAACATATGTAATTGCACAGTTTGCTACCTATTATTTTCTCGGTAACTAAACACGAAAAATGAGGTAAAAAAAAACGAACCCGTTCGGCTATACTGTGAGGATCAGTGGCTTGACCTCTTCTAGCTCGGACTTTAGGCTTAGTCTGAGGCGTCGCCACCGTACCACCACCGGTGGTGGTTGACGCCGTCGCTTGCGTTTGCGTTTGTGTGTGACTTTGTTTCATCACTCCTCCTCCTGATCCCTGAGGGAAGTTGAAAGGAAGAGATCCAGCTGAGAAGCCATTGTAGAGAGCGTGAACATTCACGGAGGAGCCATCAACGGCGTCGTTTGGATTGTTATGGTGAGACAAAGGAATCATCGTGATCTGGTTTCTTGAGTCACCGTCTTGATGGTGAAAGCTAGCCACGTCGGAGGTAGGGGGAGGAGCGTCGTCCTCGAGCACGGAGGAAGGCCAAGGAGCGGAGGAAAAGAAGTTTTGGAGGAAGTCATCGTGGTCAAACGTTGCAGGAGACTGGAGATGATGAGGAGAAGAAGAAGAGGAGGAAGGAGTTAGAAGAGATGATGAGTTCATTGTTTTCTTTTCAAAAACTCCGATTTGAGTGAGGGTTTGTTGAACATGGTAGAGGTGGTTTACGGCTTTTATGGTTGTGTTTAAGGAGAGGGGTAAGGATGTTAATATTTGATGTTTATAGGGTTATAAGAGTCAAAACATACGTGTTTGATATACTATCGTTCTTCAAAGATAATAAAGGAGAATATAACACCTTTTGGGAATGACAACTATATACAAAACATATTAAATTCAGACATGTAACATAAATGCGTAAAGTCATATAATCATGTAGCTCTCTCTGCTTCATCTCGAGATTCTACTGTTTACCAATTGTCGCCAAGATCACGAACATGCTATCCCCATTGACGATACTCGTGTTTAAGAATAAGTATCAACAAAAGATCATATACTTCTTATAGTAGATGGTTTTATAATATATGCTTTTGATTTACTTCATTCGATGAACCTTTGTTTTCCATCGACGTTGTTAATTTTGAGAAATTTGGGAGCCTCTTAAACAAGAATGAAACGGAGAATATATCATCATCATCAGAGCCCCATGCCACCATCATCATCATATCATGGTCAAATATATTCGTGTTCTTCCATACTAATGATATTAGGGTTGGACACAAAACAAATACTTTCTATTTTCAATATATTTGATATTTCATTTGGTTTGTATGAGGAATAGAATTTAGATTTGTATTTGATTTGCTAAAAAAAATATTTGTTTTAAAATGAGTTATTTGCAAGTATTTAGATTTGTATTTTTCGAGTATTTAAGAATTATTTACTAAATAATACTTTAATAAAAACAGACATAAAATTGTATTTTGTTTATTCTATTAGAAAAAAATACAGGGAGTATTCTAATTGACATTTTATGCATATTATTCTGAAGAAAATTATTATGCAGAAGAAAATGATCACAAACATAAATCTGTTGATATAAGAGTATTGTTTACTTTTCATAATAACAATAACGTCTTCTATAAGCAAATAACGGATAATTGCAAGCCAAATAACAAAAAAAAAAAATCATATTTGTTACTTGTTTTATATTTCAAATATCTAAACTCTACCTTTTTGTTTCATTTCTATTAGCCTAACATACTATTGTCATATAGTGTGCAATCTCTTGTCTTGGAATATAAGTTATAATCTAACATGTTGATCACTGTTATAATTCATGTACAATAATATTAAGTAGAGTAATGCTCAAGGTTGCAAACTCCATCCACTGCATATATGATTTTTTTTTGTCATTTATTAATGGCATTAGTGGTAAATTAAATAAAAATTACGAAGTTTTTTTTTGAAACACATAAACATTACAAAGTATTATCAAAACTAAAGAAACAAAAAAAACTCCATTCTTACCATTTCATATAAAAATTACAAAGAGGAATACATCGGACGAGATTTAATTAAGAATTATTTGTATAGTTTATAATACAAGCATATGCATGATTAAGCACATGGGACATTCTGAGTTTTGCACAAACTCACAAGAGGTAGAGATGGGCTTAATTTAATACACTTCCCATTTATTAATGGCAATGTTGGTAAGCATTGATGTACTACACAACAGATAGATATAGATCTACCATCTCATATACACAATAATCATTTCTGTTTTCTGCTTAATTAATAGTGTATGCCAAAAATATTCTATCATATGAATAGTGAAATAAGGCCTTTATGAATGAGAATCTAAATGAAAATTTTGAGCGTCTCGCTAAACACATATAGACGCTGGGCCCGAGTTTTGTCTGGGCCAAACGAAAAAAATTGCTACATTACTGGGCCTACTTATTGGGCATACTTCATAAAACATTTTTTTTTAAAAAAGATTCTGTCATGTCCAACCACTTGATGTGCGAGTTATGTTTTGAAGAGTTGTGGACCTTGTGGTCGAACAAAGGAGAGATTTAAAAGCGAAAACTTGGGTAAGGATTGGACAAAATATCTGTAATTTGATATTATCTGATATTCGTTTTGTTTCAATAAAAAATAATCAAATATTTATAATTTTATGAATTAAATCAAATATAATATATAATATTTTTAAAAATGGATATTCGATTCGTTTCGTTATATATATATATATAATTTTATATATTATATAATTTTTATATCCTTATATATATTTTATAATGTTTCTATTTACTAATTATTTACTATATTATTAATTTTTGAAAGTTTAGTTTTTAAAATATTAGTAAAGAAATATTATTAGTTTATATTAAATTTTGTATTTTATATTTTTATTTATTTGGATCAAATTAGATTTCTGATAAATATATCGATTTTAGATATCCATTCCAAAGATTAAGAAATTAAAAATCAATTATTTGCGGAGTAGAACGTCGTATATATTTTTGAAATTCGATAAATGATTGTTGGATATATGAAGTATTGACCACCACATGACTAGCTATGTAGACTACACTAATGTATATCTAATTACACGAAATATATGTTATGCATGACAACATTATTCAATTTTACAATATTATGTAGTTAATAACACGAACTTAATTTTATTAAACCAAAAAGTGATGTAGACGTTGAAGAAATTAACTAAGTTTAATTTTCATGTTGACCAATTAAATCTAACTTATCCGACTATAATTTAACTAAAATTTCACAACAAAAGATAAAATCAAAGAAATTATTTAAATTTCACTACAATGGATCGGATTTTCATTGATGTACGAAAAAACTAAACGGAGTTAACGATCCATATGACTTTTAGATTAATAAAATTAAGTTATGTTATTAAACTGATGGATATTAACATGCATAACATATATTTCATGTAACTATATATACAATAATTTCATATATAACTAGATATACATTAATTTGATCTCCATAACTATTTATGTACTGGTCACTACTTCATCTAACCAATAATTAATTTTCTTTCAAATTTTGGATATGCCCCCACCCTAACGAAAGCAACTGTAAACTTATCGTGTGACGATTCAAGGGTGTACTATTACTATTACTACCACTCATGTTGATCCACGAATCTTTCGTGTACGATGCGATCTCATTTTCTTAATTAATTCGTGTCCCAAAAAGAAATAATTGTTGGGCGATTGAGTCAGCGACATGACATGTTCATCATCATCATCCTCCTCCCTACTCATTTTCTTACAACCACATAACAAGACAAAGAACCTTAAAACTCTTCATTTTCTTTTGTGAATCTCCCCATCTTTTTTTTCTCAGATAAAGACTACTGATTGTGTGTAAAGTATGAATCAATCGTCATGGAGTTGCACGATCATTATCCAATTATCTCTCTGTCTCATCGTCTATGTGTCTCTGCATTTGGGTCACACATACTTGTTATCCAGCAACGACGGTGACAATGCTGGAGCTTTAGATCTCCATTTCATCTCCGTCTCTGGAGGTATCAGGCCTCTTCACCGTCAAACTCGTCTTCTCCGATTGGTGTGTGTTTCTCATTTTATTTCAGTGATGATACTATGTGGTTCTGTTTATCAAACGCATTGGTTTTAGGCTACAAGTTTGGTTCTTTATAGAAATCCCAACATCCCCAGATTAAAAAATTGAGTCTTTTAATTAGATCACACTTGTTGACAAAAAAATAAATTTAGATCACACTCTTGGTTCCACCATTGGTAGATAAGTGATTAATGTACTGATTAGGCCTTTACACGTTAGACAGTTGATTTTAAGGACATAAAGTATTAAGATAATATGTTACGTTGGTAGATAAGTGATTAATGGACTGATTTTTTTTTGTCATTGTTTTGAATTTTGATTGATGAAGATGGGGAGAGTTGCGGAAACTTACAAGGCTAAGTTTGTGGTGAGCACAAGTGAACATGGAGAAGAAGATCTACTCCTGTTAAATGTCAGTCCTCAAGCTTAATCTTCTTGTTTGCTTCCTTGAACTGTAGTGGATCTCAACAAAAAGGTTCTGATTTATTTTGTTCAGATATTTATGAGTGTGTTGGTGTTTTGGCAGGATACTCGAGTCTCCTCTTCACTGAAACTTCCATGGTAATTTGATCTTGTGGAACAGATCCTTTAAGCTAAGTTACTTCAGCAATAAGACTGGTCAATATGATGTAAATTTAGGTACACTATGAAGAAAGGATCTGGGAGTTTCAGAGAGCACATGGAATTGCCTTTTGGTGGATCCTTGGATGTTGTTTTCGTAGACACTGCCTCGTTACACAAGGTAGCATCAGTTTCTATCTGTTTTCATTGTTTCTTTTGACTGACTAATAATTCTACCATCTTACTGCAATTCAAGCAAATGATGAGTGGAGCATTGAATGGCTCGATGATCAGCCAATTAAAAGGACTTACAGAGATTCTAAAAGCAGCAGATGGAGACTGGTAAGTCTGCTACTCAGCTAATATACCCTTTTGTTCTCTCAAGAACTTGTGGAAATACCGTAACAGTCACTTCTCTCTGCTATTCGCTGCTTACCCAAATTTCTCTTTGCTATCCAAAACCAGTCCTTATAACCGCTCTGGTGGATGAAAACAACAATCTATAGTCGTTCTTGATGCAGGCGCATTGTTGTTGGATCAGACACGTTATTCGGTTCTACACTAAGTAATAGTCCAGAGGAAGCCAAGAGAGTTGCAAGGACATTTGAGCAAATCACCATCAAATATGGAGTGGTAAGACACTGAAAATCCCATCACATTCCCAATAATTGTTATCTCTGCATCTAGTCCAATGAAATGGAAAAGCATCTGAGAGAATTAACTTTGATGATTCAAGAACATGTATATAAGCGAAAAGAGCTGTACCAGCGGAGCCAATGACGATAGCTTCACTTGCATTATGGTTCCTAACATATCAGAGAACCGAGGTTCAACCAATGATAGTAAGAGGTAACAAACATCTCTTATGACATTATTAATCATAAACATCTGGACAGCTCAATCTCAATGTCTCTGATAAACATGCATAATTGTCAGGGAAATGGAAGATGGGTTTCTTCTTCACAGAGTTAGCTTCTCAGAGTTTGTAAGTACTTCATTAATTCTCTTGTTATGATATGTCTTCTTGACAAAAGTGATATAATGTTTTCTTGACAAAAGTGAAATAATGTCTTGTTTATCATAAACAGGTTACTTATACTATCAACTTATCAGGACAAGTCATAGAAACAAGAATCATTAAGCAGAAGGGCAAAGAGTCCATCTAAGATTCTTCATATTTTTTGTGTGTGTGTTTACTTACTCTCCCCATTGTTGTAAACTCTGTAAAGCACCAACAAATTTCATTCTTCCTTTAATGACCAAAATACCCTTGAACCGCTTGGAGTCTCAGGTCAATCGTCTGAGGGTGAAACTGGAAATTGCAAGCTAGAAAAAAAGTAGTATAAAAAGAGTGACCGTTAGGGTTTTGCTTACACACTCATTAGTTTAAGTATGAGGTTCTGCTCCTGGAGTGTCTCGACATGGCGGCCGTATGTGGCCTCGCCGTCGTTTTCCTCCGGTGGAAGCGGATGCCGGTGATTCAAATCTTTCTTTGATGAGCCACTTGAAATAGTGGTGATGAATCATTAAAACATAACTCCATAGCCACCACCTCAAACTCTGTCTTCCTCGCTCTCTCATCTTTGCTGTTTCACCTTCTTTTTGTGTATATATAAGGTTTCACTCTCTTCTTCTTCTTCTTCTTCTTCTTCTTCTCTTCTTGTGAGACTATGATGATTCTCAAGAAGTCAATAGACCAGACGTTTGTGTGGTAAAATACTCTCTTAAATGGCGGGGCTTTAATAGCAGCCATGTCGGAAGTGTTTTTTATCCTCGAATTTGTCTGAGAAAAGGCGAATCTGAGTCCTCTTCTATGACATGCAAAGTTCTTTTTTTTTAATTTAAAAAAGTAATTTTTATTAGCTACTGTTTAAGCTTAGATTCATCTTCTTTGTATAATTGAAGTTTTGAGTGGTTAAATGATTTCATCTTGGTTACAAGTACAACACTAAGAAAATGCACAAAGCTCTTGTCTTCAAGAGATCCTATTCAACTATCTGTCATAGAAAATCACATGAATGATAAGCTATGTTAGTATGCTTTTGTGTTTAGATCAATGTTGCCAACAAAGGGTTTAAGGAACTTCATCATCTTTATGGCTAATTAAAAACTATGAAAGCATTATTTGTTGCTTAAATCGTTAATTGTGGGCCTAAAGCCTCTTGCTTTCGACTGTGAGAATGAAGCTTTTACTTTGAAGAAGACTAGAAGAGCCTGGAACTTGGGCGCAATGTCCAACATGAAACCGGTGTTGGAAGCAAACCATTCGATATCAAGTTCATTCGGATCTTTTGTTATACACACGTCTGTTAGAAACAAGAAATCTAAGCATTGGTTATTTAAAAGCAGTAGCTCAGAGCTGCTTCAAAAGACGGACCTGAGTGGCTGAAACAACAGAGACAAGAAGTTGCTGCTATAGGGAAATGGATCAGTGAGTATTACAGGGTGATATGAGACAAGAATAGCAAGAAAACTAAAAAGGACCAAAACACCATTCATTTTTCAATAGTAAAAAACTACTTCCCAGTGATAAAAGGCTTTACTTCGAGTTTGAATTTTGATTACCAACAAAAGCTACAATAAAGGGTGATTCCTTAGTCTAATGAAAGTATAATCTCTTTTGAGAAGAATTTAGAATTCAAAGGGTAGAATAATAAATTACTAAATAAAAGTATAGCGCCTTTTTCAGAAAGATAATGGAATTCAAAAGGTCAAACCGTAAATTCGTGAAGAGCTCAGTTACATTTGATACTGCGAGAAACGCTCCACCGACATCTGAACCGGACCCGTTGAAACGCTGTCGTTTAACTGTTTCGTACTCTAGTTAGTTTCTTCTTCTTCTTCTTCGCGTTTGGCCCATTCACACTCATCAGCTCTGTTTCTAAATCTTCTTCTTCACACTAACACTAATCGCCATCGTTTCTGCACTTCCACTCTGATTTCACTCATTTGAGCTTTATTTTTGTGGCCATGGCGCGTCGGTCTGGAGATTGCATGAGATGTCTGGTGATCTTCGCGGTTGTATCTGCTTTAGTAGTGTGTGGACCTGCTCTGTATTGGAAATTCAATAAAGGCTTCGTTGGATCCACTCGTAAGAGCTCTGTTTGTCCTCCTTGCGTCTGTGATTGCCCACCTCCTGTTTCTCTCCTTGAGATCGCTCCTGGTATGATAACTCCCCTTTTTTGATTGGATCTGGTTTTTGTTTTCTGGTTTAAAGTTTGGATCTTTCAATCAAGCTGAGATTTGATCTTACGTTGTGTAAGCAGTAACAACGAATCTCAGCTTGTATATAGATTAACAAGTTGATGTTTTTCTTTTTGCAGGGCTTGCGAATCTCACGGCTACAGGTTAGATCCTGATTCTGAGCTTGATTTTTGTTTAGCTGCTTTGCGTGTGTTGTTTCCTTTACTGTTCTGTTCTTTCAAGTTTTAAACATGGCTTGATAGTGTTACCTTTCTGAGTCTAAGCTTTTACGAGTTACTTGGAGAACAAAAGTTTTGATGAATTAGTAGCCATTGGTTATCTCAGTTGAAGCTTGATTGCAGAACAGGCTAGTCACTTTGTCAGTGTTACTCTGATAGGTTTCTGTGATCAGACTCGGACACGTTATTATGCCCTTTCCGTTATCTTGTTGCATGTATTTTTCTGATATGCTTATAACTCTTGTATTCTACTGGGAAGACGTACTATCCTTTTCTGACTTTTGTTGCGAACAGATTGTGGAGGTGATGATCCAGAGCTCAAACAGGAAATGGAGAAGCAGTTTGTGGACCTTCTAACCGAAGAGCTGAAGCTGCAAGAAGCAGTTGCTGATGAGCATAGCCGTCATATGAATGTTACCCTCGCAGAAGCTAAGAGAGTTGCGTCTCAATACCAAAAGGAAGCTGAGAAATGCAACGCCGCCACTGAGATCTGTGAGTCAGCTAGGGAGAGAGCTGAAGCTTTGTTGATCAAGGAGAGGAAGATCACTGCTTTATGGGAGAAGAGAGCTCGGCAATCAGGTTGGGAAGGTGAGTAAAACTGATTGCCCCTTCTCATGTCAAACCATGAAGTGTTTTTGTCTGAGAAACCGATTTTTTACGCAACTTAGCTCAAGGAAAAGTCCTTATCTTCCACGTTTCTCTGTAGTCTTTTGTTTTGCCTTTGGATCTGAATGTAGCAAAAGAATGGCTTGGCCTTGTATTGATTTCTCTTCAATTATATAAATTGTCCATTTCTCTACCATTAAGTTCCATTTCTCTCGTTAGTTAAGAGGTCGATTATGTATCTTGTTTCATGTTCATCAAGAAGCCAAAGCAAAGAATGAGTGTGGTACATCTCACTAAGACAAAAGAATCTGTGAGTTGATGCAGCTAGATTTGATGCCTGTCTGTGATATACTGTAATATGCCTTAAGCTAAGGACATTAGTTAGTTAAAGACTCTTTCACACGTCAAGAAACGTTGAAAGTTTGTGAACAGAGACAAAAGCTAAGAAGAGACAAAAGTGGAGATGTCAAACGCACTCAGGTTGACATAGTTATGATCACGCGGTTTCGCGTTTTCAATATTCCTTCCATTCACAAAAACAGCTGTCTTTATTACTGTTCCTTTAGCGCCGGCCATTAAACAACTCTGTTTTGCATTATTCTAATATTCAAAGAGCCATACTTCATAAAAGCTTTAGATCTACCATTAATAGAAACAGATCTAGGTTTGTACACTCCATGTGGGTTGTAAAAAAAAAGATTCATAAAGAAAATAAAAAGATAGCTTTACGACTTTGGTTCTAGATTCAACTAATCTCTGTGCTCTATTATTCTGTGAGTTTCTCTGAAGCTTCCTTAGTGTAGGACTTGTGCTCCTTTCTCTAACGTAGGGGATTGCATTAAATTCGTAACTCTCTAGGCACAGAGATTGATAACTTATCTTACTTTAAATGGAAAGTTCGATGAGGAAGAGAGGACATGGACACAATCAAGAGTATACAGATAACTTGTCGGAAGGCTCAGAACCAAAGAGACAGAAGAAGCTTCCAGCTTTGGCAAGGTAAGTCATACTTTACATGTGTGTCATGCAACGTGAATTAGACTGTTTTGGCTATCTGAGAGATGTTCATAAACGATCTTTGCTTTACAAATCCTCGATAGTGATGCTTAGCCTTGCATGGTTATCAAATTTTCTCAGAGGTTGTATTAAAAGAAGAACTGTGTTTACAGTGTCATCGTGGAAGCTGTCAAGGTAGATAGTCTGCAGAGGCTATGCTCGTCTTTGGAACCATTATTCCGTAGAATTGTGAGTATTCTGTTTCAAAGTTCAGTTTTCCCGTTAGACCAAATCTTGTGAAGCGTGTGGGAGTTTTAAACTTGATTATGGTGTGGGCCAATGGGCAGGTCAGTGAAGAGGTGGAACGTGCCTTATCGAAGTTGGAGAACTCCAAAGCAACTCCAAGGTAGTTTCTCTAGTCATGTTACTATCTTCTTCAATGGAATAGTTCCATGATCTTTACAGAAGTTTGTGTTCTTAGATCTCCTGAAGGTAATAGGATTATTCAAGGCCTTGATGGAAGAAACTTGCAAATTCGCTTCAGAACACGCATGCCTCCTCATTTATTCACAGGAGGGAAAGTCGAAGGAGAGCAAGGCTCAGCCATTCACGTGTTTCTTATAGATGCAAACACAGGAAACGTAGTTCAAACGGGGGAAGATTCAATGGCAAAGCTGAATGTTGTCGTGTTAGATGGAGATTTCAATGATGAATACGATGAAGATTGGACGAGAGAACATTTTGAAAGCTTTGTTGTGAAGGAGCGCCAAGGAAAACGTCCCATATTGACTGGTCAGACACATGTGGTACTTAAGGATGGTGTAGGAACTCTAGGAGAACTTACTTTCACCGACAATTCGAGTTGGATTAGAAGCAGAAAGTTTAGGCTTGGTGTGAAGGCTGTATCAGGGTTTCACATACGTGAAGCTAAGACAGAGCCTTTTGCTGTTAAAGATCATAGAGGAGAACGTGAGTTCCTTAATACTTTGGATTGAAATGGAGAGGCAGGAGAGAGGGAGAGAGTTTCTTGTATTGTTTATCTGAATTTGGTTCTTTTTGCAGTATACAAGAAACACTATCCACCGGCTTTACATGATGAAGTCTGGAGATTGGATAGAATAGCGAAAGATGGAGCACTACACAAGAAGCTAGTAAAATCAAACATCATCACTGTTGAAGATTTCCTTCGGATGCTTGTGAAGGATCCACAGAAGCTAAGAAGCGTATGTGTATCCATAAACATCTATACAAGTTATTGTGTCTTGGTTTATAATCTTGATGTGTGTGTTGCAGTTACTTGGGAGTGGAATGTCAAATAGGATGTGGGACAACACGGTGGAGCATGCAAAGACTTGTGTATTGGGTGGGAAACTTTACGTTTATTACACAGAGCAGACGCCTAATACAGGAGTTGTCTTCAATCATATATATGAGTTTCAAGGCTTGATTGTTAATGGCCACTTCTTATCTTTGGAGTCTCTTAACCATGACCAAAAGGTAAGACATCTCTCTGTAAACTTAGCTTCTTTCTTCTTCTTCTTCTTCTCAGCAGTCTCAGGCCTTTAAGATCTAAGCTGCTTTTGGAACTTAACAGATATCTGCAGACATTATGGTGAAAGCTGCTTATGAGAACTGGCACAAAGCTGTTGAGTATGACGGCAAGCTGTTGAATTGCTTACCAGAGGAAAAAAAGGCACAGAACCATCAGGAGCCTCTACAGAGTCATCAGAATGTGAATAGCTACTCATCAGTTCCTCAGCAACAGATACAGTATCCGTTGTTGCAACAACCTTGCAATCAGTTAGGAGACTACACATCAATGGAGGGTTCCTCAGTTTCAGGCTCATACAATGGAGTCCGTGAAGATGTTTTCAGAGAGGAAATTAGGGTGAGGAGTTCAGAGATGCTTGAGACCGATGATATGCAGAAACTGCTCAAGACATTTGGGATAGGAGGCGGGTTTTCTCATATTGATGAGTCGTATTACGGTTTTAACGATCGATATGAAGCTCAGATTGATAAGGGCTATGTGAGAGAACGAGGCAGAGGCTCAGGGAAAGCTGTGGTGGGTTGGCTTAAGCTTAAAGCTGCATTGAGATGGGGTATCTTTATACGCAAGAAAGTTGCTGAGAGGAGGCCTCAAATTGTGGAGATCGACTAATGAACTGTAAACATTATAGGAGCTCTTTGTAATAACTTGTCTCGGTTCAGTAAACTCAAGAGTTCCCATCTCCTGGATGAGAAAGGAGAAAGAAAAATACCAATCTAGAGTTGTGACTTAAAGAGTAATGAGACTGTGCATTGTAATGTTTTATTTGCTTGCTTATTTGTGTTATGTTGTATATCCATGTAACTCGTGTACTGTACTTATTTGTCTCGCCAAGGAACATTGAACTGGTCTATGTGATTACACACATCTTGTTCTCTGATAGCTTCTCCTACAAGTAATTATGTTTTACAAAACCCCAAAGTTGGTTCTACATTACATTTTTTTTCTGTTACATGAGACTGAACATGGCTACATTTAACAGTAAACACCTCCCTAGATGATCTTTGTTCCACCCTTGTCTGTGACCCTGTGCTTTAGTATTTGGTTTTGATCTCACTGAGGAAATGACCCTCCTCAAGCTTTCTTTGAGTGCTCTGAGTTCAAAACACATGGCAATGCACATAAAGGAATCTACCAATTGTCTTCTGGTTCTGCTACTAACCTCCCAAGAACACATCCTACCTTTTTCGAAATCTCAAGCACCGATTGTGCTTAGTCTCGGTGATACTAGGCTCATCGGTTAGTTGTTTGGGTGGTGGATTGGTTAAAGATAGTTTCTCCATTGCGTTTATGAACTTGCGCAAGTGCTTAATGTACTCAGGATACGTCTCCAGGTTGCAATGCCCTCCTCCTTTCACCCACAATGGATCATACTTCTCCTTGGCCAGCTCCCACAGTCTCTTCCCGTGAGAGAAATCGACAATATCATCCTTTGTTCCCTGCAGGTCAACCACACAACCAATCAGCACGTATCAACAAAACGAAATAAAGACAGATTCTACAGTTGATAGAAGTTTACATACATGGATGACAAGAACTTGGGAGTTGACATGGCGAATCTTGTCTATGTTCTGCAATATAAGTGAGATGAGAACTGACCAGAGTTTTAACAAGAACATCCTTTGTGTGTTTTATACTTACCTTGAAGATATCGAACCAGAGTGTCATTTTAACAGGATACAAGACTCTAATACCAGAGAGAATAGCGCTGTGAAGAACAACTCCTCTCAACCTCTTCAACCTTGAAGCCATGTGCAGCGTTGGACCACTTCCTACAGACTGTCCGTACAGAATCAGCTCCTCTTGTTTGATCCCATAATCGCTTCTCAAGCAGTTGTACACTGCCTCAATGTCATAATATGTGTTGAACTCAGACGGCTAATACCTCCAAAGAACCAAAAATTAAATCAGAAAAACAAACAAACATATAAAAAATCACATTAATCTTTTTTTTTTTTTTACCTTTCCTGTTGAAGCTCCATAGCCTGAATAGTCATAACTGTTTCAAGAAAATTAACATGTAAGAATCTAACAACAAAAACCCTTAAAGGTTTTGAGATTTGTGATGTGTATTATTATTTACCTCATGATGTTGACGCGGAGATGAGCACGGAGCTCGATGAAGAGCTCAACCATTTGGCCAAGATCAGCTGCGTTGCCATGGGAATAAAGAAGCGTGAATCTCGCAAAAGGGTGTCTCCAGAACGTGGCTACAACTTTGTTACCGGACTTGGTGCTTAGCTGATGGACTTCCATGTTCATTTCAGGGGAGACTCCGGAGAAGACCAGCTTCCCGGTCTCCTCATCCTTTGTTACTCCGTATGTTGCTGGATCAGGCGGGAAGAAGGCGAACTTGGCCGCAACATTTGATGTCACGTTACCCATTTAATCAAAAATCTTGTTACAAAGGAAAAAAAGAAGAAGAGAGCTTTCAATGAAGAGGGAGAAAAAAACACAAACCCAAAACCTCCTTCTCTCTATTTCTAAAAATAAAATAATTTTTGTTTTTTTGTTGTTGTTTTTAGTTGTGTTTGTTTGTGTTAAACTTCTAGAGAGAGAGTTACAATAAAGGGAAGGTGGTGGAGGAGAAAAGGATAGGAACCGTTCTTGGCGGAGGAAAGAAGATGAAGATGATGATGAATTGTGTATCATATGAAACCTAACTTCTTATAGACACCTCTTAGTTTTCTGTTAAAGTGGTGTTAGTTATTAACTAATGCATTTAATCCTAGGATTTAACTAATTAGGCTATTATAAATTCAAAAGAGAAATAGTTTTGACGTGAGCTTTTCTAAACTACATGCTCATCTTTAGACTTTTAGGTGCAAGTTTTTTCAAATGTTAATTAATCTTTACTTACATGTTGCATGTTCTTTTATGTTTTGTCATAACTAATTTTGGTCATAGACTATAAACCTCGAGAACACCGAGGTGGCCTAACAGCAGTATTCAGGTTGTTTCTCACACACGACTACCCGAGGTCGCCAGTTCAATATTCGGGGACAGCGGAGTGGTACTGGGTTAGCTAAAAAATCAGTATTCACAGATGGCCTGGGCTACTAAGTGTCTTAGAGGTTTCTCGGATACGTTCTATGGTTTCTGGCGAGGTGACCCTTCGGGGTGAGCCTAGTCACTGTAAAAAGTTCAACCTATACAGTTTTTAACCAGTGGGGTTAGCCTATTGGTCTTGAGGGAGCTTCGGTCCTAATACGGACCCGGGTTCAATTCCCGCTGGCCACCACATAATTTACATACGGAGTTGGTGTGGCGCCCGAGACCGAAGACCTTATCCTAGCCTGCTAAAGGCGTTTAAAGGTTTGATCTCTAGTCTGGACAACCTCGGTTGGACCAGGACACTCGGTTATAAAAAAAAAAAAATTTGGTCATAGACTATAAATCTTGTTTTAGATTAAATAAGAAGTTATGTACGAGTTGTACTAACGAAAATATTTAAAATACTTTATGTTTTGTTTGACTAATCTGTTTAATTTTCTCAGAGGTGATTTCCATTTTCCACATTTTAGTTAGGCCTCTTTTCCATTAAATTTTTGGTCAAATACATTGAACTTATATCAACAAAAACTAGACATGTTTATTACATTTGATTCTATTTGTGATTGTAATTTTAGATTTACCCTTTGTAATGATCATTTTTTTTGCTTTCTGACATGAGTTTCTAACAAATGTTACACATGTTTATTTTATTTGCGCCCTTGTGTCTTGAAAGTAGAGTTAAACATAAGATTGAAGGGCTAGGATTTGGTCAAAGGCTGCAAGTTAGAGGCCTTTAATGGAATTGCTGTCAGATAGCTCAGACATTCCTCTCTATTTTTGTTTTGTTTCTTCTCTTGCCTCCCTTCTTCCTAGATTATCTTTAATCACTAGTACTGTTTTTCTCTTTTCATTTTGTCATGCTTTCAGTTTACAATTTCTTGTCCCAATATTATTGTTTTGTTTTAAGTGCAATAAAAACAAAAAAAAAACAAAGGAGACATTGCAAGTTTTGGACAACTCAGTTTCTGACAATATAATGTGTGCTTTGAAATTTGTAAGCTTCAGATTTTGACCAACAAGTTACTATAGAAAATGGTGTAGACTAATAGTACAATTAAATTACACAAAGTGATGACTATTTAAGGTTATAACTTTTAATTGGGCAATGGCCCTTGAACCCCGCCATATTAAATGGGGATAATTCCAGGTACCTATCAATCAACTCTCCCTTGCAGACCGTTCCTCACATATTACTTTTTTACTGCAAACGAATCATACTCATCTGTTTAAGAGGTCTAGTGAAGTAAAGGTAAATATGCTAACCTAGTAAAAAAAAATGCTAGCTAGTGATAGGTAGAACATTTAATCATTAGTTTTTGCATATCATGTATTGTCTCTGAAGCATATCTTTATACATGGCTTGGTCTAAAATGGTTCATATCTGTATTTTGTTTGTAACTATATTTTGATGAGATCTCTAGTTAGATACTACATTTTACATCATTTTTATAGAGTCTCACTTTGTGAGCTGTGTGTGACCTTTAACCACAAGATTAAAAACATGTAATGATTAAAAATAATATACTTTGGATAAGTGACAATATACTGGTTTTTTACCAGTCAAAAACTTGCGCATTTGCTTTTAAAACATTGTGCTTGGACCAAAAGAAAGAAAAGTGTCTTGAGTCAACAAAGGCATGATAGTTTTGTGTGGAAGTTTGAGCTCTTAAATCTTAATCCTAATCATCAAATCACCATCCAAAAAAGCCAAAGCCAAGTCAAAAGGTGACAAGACTTATATTCCTACTATAAAGATAAGCATATCATATGCATAACTTAGCATACTGAAGATAAGATTACAACTTCACAAGTATGCATAAACCCAAAGGGATTCTTTTGTAGGTTTGTTTATTGTGTACATGACAAAGTACTGTTGCGAGAGCCCACAGACCATGTTCTCTCAATTCTTTCACCGACAATTCAGCAAAAAAAAGAATCAAGATGAATGACAAAAATAGCCTATATCTTATGTGTGTATCTGAATTAAATAAAGCTTAAGAATGGTTTGTGTCATAGCAACAGAGAACTGAAATGGAGGGGTTTAATGTGTGGATACTACTTAATGACGTTTCATCTCCTGGAAAATGTTGGAAACTCTCGGTGACAGTCTTGGAAGAAACTTAAACAGCTGCACAAGAGAGCAAAGAAGATCATTAGCAAAGTAGAAGAAACAAAGGAGATACACAGAATAAAGAAAACACCAAAGGAGAAGAGAAGATACCCAAAGCTTAACACAAGCGTCAATAACAACGGGAACGAGGCAGATAAAAATGGTTATAGTAGATTGCTCAACTTCAAGACCATAATGTTCCATTATTATCTCTAACAATGTCTCCCATCCAGATTCAGAATGGTACCTACAAGAAGAAGCATTAAGTTATACTCCCTCTGTTTCTAAATAAGTGTCACTTTAACTTTTTCTTTTTGTTTCAAAATAAGTGTCACTTTGCATTTCCAATACAACTTTTCACATATAATCTCTTTTTACTCTTTTAAATAACCAATAGATATTTTTTAAAATTATTTTTATTCAAATAATTGAACATTAAATGAGGGCACATTAGTATATTTTTCTATTTTCTTAATCTCCGTAAAAAGTCTCAAAGTGACACTTATTTAAAAACAGAGGGAGTATACACCTTCTCTGCACAACTGGTTACCAATATCAGGTTCCTAGAACTGTAACATTTTTCACTTTAACATTTGTTATGATCTTCATTAATGCAAGGCTTAGGACATTTACCCCAAGAATATGTCGGTGATAAGGATGATGAGAAACGCTTTTCCCGTGTCTGAAATGTTGTTTATGATTTTGTATCCTGTAAACTTCAACAAGGCTACCTGAAAAGGGTTTTATCACATGTTAACAAAACGGACTTAACAGCTAGTAGCTTGAAATGAAACTTGTTATGTCACTGTAGATTGGTGAGACTTACTCTACCCTGATTGGCGTACAGAAGAGCAAACAGTGAGATCCCAAACACCATATCAGACCATATGTTGGCAAATGCTTTCCGGTTCTCTAATCTCCACTCCTCTCGCATCTCCAAGCTGTTGAAAGAAACCAAATGTAGTAAATGAACTATCTGGCATACATGAGTTTTCAACACTCAGACATCAAAAGAAACTAAAACTGTGGCGCAAGTTGTTGTTCTCTTACGCTTTACCACGCAACTCCCACCATAAATCATCATCAGAAAGAGGAGGAGTTTTGCCAATCTCGACTTCAAGACGGTACCTAGCTTTTTCTCTGTTCAGTTCCTTTACCATTTCTAGCTTTTGACTACGTCTCACATCAAGCGTCTGGGCAGCAAGTGGTACAGTCTTTACATATCTGTAAGTAAAGGCACATGCTAAACAATCAAAACTGGGGACTAACACAATGCAAATGGATAAATAAACAATAGTAAGTGAAGAAATCACCTGTCTAAAAAGGGCATGAGGACATAATCATGGGCTAAGAAGTCCAATGCCCATGGTATGAGGATCAACACCGCCAAAAACTTTGCCTGCAAAGAGTTACAATGAGCATTAACCAGTCTGCTGGAAGAACATTACACTCAACATTACATGTAACAAAGAAGCATCTGTTACAATTGCAAGATGTAAGAACATAACTCACCGATTTTGAAGATGCATAACGAAACACACGGTCTTCGTATAGAATATCTTCATCCTCTACTCCTAAAACCATATCCCTCACCATTTTAACCAACCCTCTCTCTGGAACAGTCAATTCATCAAGCTCTGATCTATCCTCACTTCCCTCGTCTCCTCGGCTCCAAGATTCAACTAAACTGTCATCTGAATCCACAATCCAATCCTCCCACTTCTTGCTCACATTCCCATCACCATCATCACCATTATCCCCAATCTCCTCCTGACTTTCCCGTAGCTCCACAATGGTCTCTGCTCGTCTCTTCCAAGTCTCGAATTTCTCTTCATCAGACATCTCATCATCCTTTTCAAGCTCAGATGCTTCATCAACAATCTCGTCGTCCCTCAAACCAAGCCAATTCCCATCATCATCAAAGAAAAACCTCTGCCACCAGCTTCTTCTCCTCTTACTATTACCCGTGTGACTGTCCTCCTTCTCCGCAGTGGTAACGAATCTCCAAAGCTCCTCTCTTCTCTTACCCCGCAACGAAATTGAATGAAAGCGATTATAACCGAGAAATGATGATGGAGATGAACCAAGAACTGACTTATGGCTAGTGAATGCTAAGCAGTGGCAGAAGACCAGTGACGAGCTCATCAAGGACATGAATCAAACTCAACATTGTTTGCACTGTAATCTAAGTCAACAAAAGAGAATCTTCAACGAAACCCGTCATAGTTCTTTGTGAAAGTCAATAACTTTACAATCCTTGAACACAGAACTCAGTGGAAGACAATGAAGAAACCTCCGAACAGATAAGAAACAGAGGTTTTCAGAGAAAGTTACCGAAAGCGAGAAGCAGATGCGAGGACCAAACAATAGATAAAGCAACTCTCTTTGTTTTGTTATCTTCTTCCTATTAACACGTAAAATATCTCTTATCCACAAGATTGCGTTTTTGGTTTCTCTTCAGATATTTACAAAAAAATAAAAACTTGGGGTCTAAATTGCTATTACTCTGTTCTGATTGGCTAGAAACTGAATTATTGTAAAACTTTTCAGACAAAACACAAGTCAACTGATATCCCTGTAATGGAGTCGCTGCATAGAGTAGAAACACTACTCTTTGGTCTCCATCATCACCCTCGTACTAACACCTACAGAAACAGAGTATTCAGATCCGTGAAGGTCTTCAGCAACCCAAGAAAGTAAAGTCTCGATCTTTTTTCTTTGAGGCATTTTCACGAGCACCTTCAGTGCAATCACCACCAATTTATAAAACCTTTTTTTTGTCAGGTGTCAGTGTTTTGATCTCCACGACAAGTTGGTTCCATACAAGAAAGCTTGGACATGGCAGAAAAACATTGTCTATGAGAAAAAGGCATTGATCGATAGAAACCAAGACTGTCCTGATACTGTGATTCTATTACAACACTCCCCTGTTTACACAATGGGAACTGGCAGTTCAGAGGATTATCTCAATTTCGACGTAAAGGATGCTCCTTTCGATGTGTATCGAACTGAGCGTGGTGGTGAAGTCACTTATCATGGTCCTGGTCAGGTATCTAATATCAAGTTTCCTTGTTGTCTTATGAGTTCTTCAAGCTAATGAATGTGATTGTTTGAACAATGTAGCTAGTTATGTATCCTATAATCAACCTTCGGAATCACGAGATGGATCTTCATTGGTACCTCAGGAAGCTTGAAGAGGTTGTTATCCGTGTTCTTTCCTCAGCTTTCTCTATCAAAGCTTCACGTCTTGATGGTTTAACTGGAGTTTGGGTTGGTATGTCGCAAAAACACAACATTGTCTTGTACATTTTTGTAGTGTATTTTGATCTTGTTTCGTTTGCTAATGTTATGTAGGTAACCAAAAGGTCGCGGCTATTGGTATTCGTGTGTCGAAATGGATAACGTATCATGGTCTGGCTCTTAATGTCACAACTGATATAACACCGTTCAACTCTATAGTTCCGTGTGGGATTAGAGACCGGAAAGTTGGGAGCATAAAGGGTTTGCTTGAAGATAGAGAACATGGAAAGGTTGGTGATTTGAGGTTGATAGATATAGCTCATGAGTCTTTACTTAAGGAATTCTCTGAAGTTTTGCAGCTTCAGATTGAAAAGCAAATAGTTTCAGATCTTAATTGTTCTGAAAGCTGAGTCTTTCAAACTATTGTTGGATTGACAAAAGTCTTGCAATATTTATAATATTCTTCTAATGTTTTTAACATAAAGATCTTATCCCCAGAAAAAGGTTTATTGGCTGTTTGTGACATTGTCTGATTTTTGTGTGAGATTGGTCTCGCTGTACTTCTCTTTTGCATTGTAAGGATTTGTTAGATGGCTTGCAAAGAAGAGTGTTTGAATGGAGGATGCATGAAACACAAGGCAATGATACTGCTCTCACAAGTGTGTTATATCATATAATGACCCAACCCACATAGAAACTCAGATACATGGGAAGATAGTAGTAGTTTAGAAAAGATATACTCAAAAGATTCTTGCACAGTGTTGCTAGGCTTGGTTCCTCGGATCATAGAAACACAAGAAGTAGCTCAGGTTCCTGGAATAGCTTCCACTTAAGGTATCTTTTTAACACTCACAGGACTTGGATCAAAAGTTTCCATCAAAGGGTGTCAGTCTACATTAATGCTTTTACTGATTTTCTGTCTGACACATGGAATAAAACTGAAACCTTATCTAGCCTTTGGATTGATCTCATAATATCTCCAGAAGTTGCGGTTGTTCTTACGCGTGTCTCACCTTCGGCAAAGAAACGGACATTTGATTTGTAACAACCAGTAGGTTCTCCCCCTCCTACTTTCTTTTTTGCGGTGTCTCTCTTTAAAGAAACGTATGCATGGCAGATACATTGCCTCTACCTTGTCAGTTGATACCCTCGGATAAAACTCTCGAGGTATCTACTATCCTCCTGGCACAACCCCAGCTTCTTAGATGCCACGTGTAGTTGACATACATGGCGTGCCTCTTCACTCCATCTCCACCTGCTCCATAGTTCAACACTAATGTTCTTACTTTACAGTTCCTACAGTCCTTATACTTGTGCATAAAGCTGTTCAACAATAATCTATAACATCTGCTTCTGTTAGGGACATGATGCCACCCTCTACTCCTAAAACTCCTTTACTCGAAGAAGCTCATGAAGATGGAAGGTTTAAATGCTATAGGGGTGTCAGAAAGAGATCATGGGGAAAGTGGGTGTCTGAAATCAGAGTTCCAAGGACTGCAAGACGAATATGGCTAGGTTCATATGATGATCCAGAGAAGGCGGCTCGTGCCTATGATGCTGCTTTGTTCTGCATTAGGGGTGAGAAGGGAGTTTTCAACTTTCCCACTAGTAAAAAGCCTGAGCTTCCTGAAGGTTCGGTCAGGCCTCTGTCCAAGCATGATATTCAGACAATAGCAACAAACTATGCTTCATCAGTTGTGTCTGTGCCGTCTCCTACCACCGCAATCCCGGATACAGATCAGGTTCCCTCTCAGGTTCCTGCTTCTTCCGATGCATCTGTTGCTACTGAGATTATGGAGATGGGTGATGAACATTATCTCCCAGTGGACGCAAATACAGAATCACTATTCTCAGTTGAAGACTTACAGCTGGACAGTTTCCTCATGATGGACATTGACTGGATAAACGATCTAGTCTGATGCTTGCAGTCACTTTTAGCTTTAATATGGTTTGACTACTACTAGTTCCCTTTAGCTGCTTATTTGTGAGGGTATACTTGCATCCTTGTATTTGAACTTGTTTTATTAAGTATGCAGTGTGTTTTTTTTTTTTTTTTTTTTTTGGCTCTCTTTGCTTCTTTTTCTCTCTCTGACTTTCAAGATACTTAGCATGTATGATATCATTAGGAGTTGGTGTACAATATAAATCCTGTTGTACATGTTTAAGGCGTTTGTTATCAAAGTCGTTTCCACACAGACTTTTTATCTTCTTTTCTTACACTTCTCCAGTTACCAACCTCTGCATAAACTTTGCAAACTAGCTTGTGGATAAGATGCAACTGTGCCAGCATTTACTTGCAGTAAGCTACAGGTTGTTTCCTTATGTTCCTCAAATGTATCTTCAAACCTAGCTAAGGCTTGAAATGGAGTTTTCTGATATCTACTCATGTGTGCACCTTGCACTTGCATAATTACATGAGGAGAGCCGATAAAACCTCAATACATTTTTTTTATGCCTTCTCTTGAAAGGTCCACCCTCTTTAATATTGCAGGCTTCGTTTATGGCTTTTCCTCACATCCATATTGTCTTGATTCCGTTACCTTGTTTGATCATAAGATGTTTCCTCCTCTCATAAGTCACTTCAGGGAACTCTTAGCATATTATCGCATCAACAAAGAATCACTTAGCAAAGGCTAGTTATTTAGCAAAAAAAAAGCCTCAAATTAGTTTCAGGTTATTGCAAAGCTCCAATTTTAGGCGGGAAGAGAATGATCTTGCCATTATATGAAGGCTAAAACATCTACCGATATACCAATTAACGAACTTCACCATCATGCCATTTGGTTATATAAATAAGGTCAAAAAACGTAACAAGAAGCACCCATGGCCTAATGGATAAGGCGCTTGACTTCTAATCAAGCGATTGTGGGTTCGAATCCCACTGGGTGTGCTATATTTGTTTTGTTTGAATGTGGAGATATCATGATCCCGTGTTTTGGTTGGTAACTATTACAAATATTGATGGTGTAACTTGTTTGACATTTTTGTGGGTTTGAATCTTGTTAAATTTCTTCACCTTTACAGATTATCTTTTTACTTTTGTTAATTTCGATCATATTGTTATCTTAATAGATTAGATACCATGAGCTGCAGTTTCTTATTTTTGTACATTATCTTTAAATTTGAAGTTATCCACTCAATGCTTTTTTTTTTGTATTTTTTCTTGATAAAAAATATGCTTTTTATATTTTGCCAATTCATTATATGAACGTGACTTTTGAAACAAAGAAACTGCGTGTGCAAGTGCATGTACATTTTTTACTATTTGCAAAAAGAAAAAGTGAGGATCACCACTTTAGGTTTTAAGCTTTTTACACCATATTAAAAAACCTAAACTCTCTAATATATTATTAATCATCAGTAGGAAGAAGTTTATCCTCGGTCTCCACTTACCAAGGCTAAAGAATTTACTCCAAAATGATCAAAATGAGTTTCTGAGCAGAGAAAAGTTGGATTCATGTTATCATCATAAATTTCTAATTTAAAAATCAAGTGTTAATAAGTGAATTAATTCTTAAACTATCTATATGTAAAACTTTTCCTTCATTTATTAATATGCTTTTTCATACTTGCCCTACATTAGATAGTTTTGATATCATATTAAATTTTGGTTTTTATCATGATATTGAACTTAAAATCAATTGATAATAACTTGATTGACTGTAACTTTTAATATTTTAACAGACTTAATTTTCTAACTACTGATGTAAGATTGTTTATTCATTCTTTAACAAGAAATATGATTTTCTTGAAGCTGCTGCTTTTGCTGACCCTTTATATTATAGATCTCACTGCTTCAAGCTCTTTTAAACGTGAGTGTGGAGTAGTCTCGATCCCATTTCCATTTAGATCATTTTCTTGGCATGAATTACAGTTTTGATTATGGTCTGTTTTTATACAACAAGACAAAAGGGTTTTGGTGGCGGGTAAATATTACGATTACAATGTCTTAAACGGTAATTGCATTACGCTTTTTGGGTTTAAACTTTTTTTGAAAAAATTTGCTTCACCTTTACAGACTGTTTATGTATTTTGTTAATGTATTTACTCTTGATTTTGGATCATATTCGATATTAATATTATAAACTGCATGTGCAAAAATACTTGATACTTTTACTATATTTCCTAACTAAAGCACTTTAAAGTAGTAAAATTTCCACTAACAAATTTTAAAACCAGATAAATGAAGCTTAACGCCAAATTATTGATCTGATCGACGAAAAAACAATAAAAAGCATTCAAGATGAAGACCATTTAGTCGAGGGAACTTTATTCTCTGTCTCCACTGTCTGTTTTAGCAAAGAAGAAGATCAAATTTTCTTTGAGTAGAGAAACATGATGAGCTGCAAAAATCAAAGTTGCTCTCGCTTCTGGATCCTTTTCAAGCTGTTACGCTTAATGATCATTTGTTATGCAGTTCTCCCTGCTTCAAGTTCTTGTCCAAGTGAATGTGGAGGAATCCAGATCCCAACCCCTTTTGGAACCAGAAAGGGTTGCTATCTCGAGAAGTCTTACAAGATCAAATGTAGTAGTACCACTTCGTCAAGAAAGCAGGCTCCCTTCCTCTTTGTAAATGGCCAAGAAGTAGAAGTTCTGAAAATCTCCCATCCTACTCAAGGGCCTTATTATACTTATTATTATTCTAATACTTCTACATATCTTCGGGGCGTTCCGAATCTATCATTTGGTTTAGTTCGCGTGAAAATCGCGATAACATCTGCAGGATGTTCGAGCGGCAGAAAAGAGTCTACAGAATCAATAATGAACTTGACCGGTAGCCCTTTTTTCATTACCGACATAAACAGCCTCATAGCGGTTGGTTGCAACGCCAAAGTGTCGCTGACGCATATAGAGCCGAACATGGTGGGATGCAAGTTGACTTGCAATAGGAGCAAACACCAGCTTAGCCAAAGCCTCCCTTTTCTCGACAAAACCGGGTGCTCTAGCAACAGTTTGTCATATAAAAACGCTGATTGTACAGAGAACAAACCAGAAGAACCAGCATGCGATGGTAACAGATGTTGTCAGGTTAGTCTACCTAATGTGCCCCAACAAATTATTGGTATCAAGGTAGAGAGCATAGGTGGAAACTCGAGAACAACAAGGGAAGAAGATTGTGTAGTGGCCTTCATCACAGATGAAGTCTACACCTTGTCCAATGCGACAGAACCAAGACAGTTATTTGGTAAGGGATATGCTACGCTTAATCTAGGATGGGTGATCCAGACGAAGAATCATTTCTTCTTGAGTTCATTGCATTGCCAGAACAGAAAAGAGTACCAACATGGTACTTCCTCTGCTAAATCCAAAATGAAGTGTACCTGCGACGAAACCACCATTTCCAATATTAGTTATGCACATTGTGGTTGCAAAAATGGTTACATAGGAAACCCATATATCCCGCATGATTGCAAAGGTCAGTAATATCCTTCTTCCTAGTCTCTCCTTTTCCTTCTTGTGTGTGCAAATGCATCCTTTTGAGTTTTACAACTCATCTCTAGATTCCAAAATTTCATGATCTTTGATATCCAGACGAGGATGAATGCAAAACAGAGCCATCACTATGTAAAGATGAAGGACAGACTTGTGTGAATACTGAAGGAACCTTCCGCTGCGACCCAGATAAGAAAAAAACAATACTCATAGGTAAAATCACTGAGTTTCTCTTCAGTTGCGAAATTTAAAGCGTTGATAAGCAAATATGATCAGTCTATATCATATTGTTGTGCGGTTTCTCAGGGGTGGGTGCAGGTTGTGGTGTCTTAGCTCTAGTCGGTGGAGTTTGGTGGCTGAGAAAGTTTCTCATAAAGAGAAGAATTACAAAGAGAAAGAAGAAGTTCTTCCAACGTAATGGGGGACTACTGTTGCAACAAGAACTAAACACAAGCCAAGGCAATGTCGAAAAGACGAGAATCTTCAGCTCCAGAGAGCTAGAGAAAGCCACTGAAAACTTTAGCGAAAACTGATGTTAAGAGTTTTCAAGGCCCCTAAGACAAATGTTGTAGTAAATGATTGTCGAACCAATTCTAAGGGATTTTAAAGCACCGAGAATGCAAGTACTCACTTAATCTAAGTGCAATCGAATAAATGATGGTTTTGAACTATAACTACTAATACGAAAAGCGATAACTAAAATAACTTCCTTGATTAAGAGAAAGGAGAACTCATGGGAGTAGGGATTAGACCTTGGGTGATCAAGTTTTGAACTAAGGATGGAAAATGATAAATTAACTATCAACCTTAAGCCTAGACACAATTCTAAACAAGCTCTATGTCTAGATGAATGTTCATTTGCTAACATATCTCAAACATCAAATGTCTTTGGTTGAATAATATGAAAGCAATCATTACTAACAAGTCTATTAGCTATCTTAGCACCTTTAACAACAAATGTCTTTGGCAAAGTATACTAAAAGCTTAGGAGAGTTGACTCAGGCATTTCATCGAACACCTTGTGAGGTGGGAAATGCCTAAAGCTCAACCTTTGAGAGGCCAACTCAAAGGATGCATTAAGAATACTCTACTAGCAAGGAGTAAGAGAAATCTACACTAAACATCCTAGTTCTATCCTAATCACCCTTAATCTCCCTATCCCATGAATTCAAAGGTGGATTACTCACTAATCTTCATGATTCCTCTTAAACCCATATTGGATTCAAGCTTAATCATGCAAAGATGAGTAGATAATGAAATGAACAAGATCACAAGAACAATGAAGAATGATTCATAGAAATGAACTTTTCCAAGAGGTTTTTGTGTTTTCTCCAAGAACAAAGATAATTGCCTGGGTAGGCTACAAGAAGTACTTAAACTTAGGTTTAGAAAGTGTAAAACAATGAAAAGAAATGACCAAAAGGTCCCTGAAATGTCTTAAGATTCGTCCCAGCAAAGCCGCGCAGCGACCTGTGCATATCGCTCCGGTAAAGTCGCTCCAGGGTGGTTTTTGAGCGACCAATCGCTCCCAGGCCGAGCTACCTGTCCATATCGCTCCGGTGAGGTCGCTCTGGCTGGGAGCGACCTTGGTAGGTCGCTCTGAGAGGTCGCTCTGTCTGGGAGCGACCTTGGTAGGTCGCTCTGATGAGGTCGCTCCAGGATGCTCGAACAGGGTGGATATACCTCTAGTAAATTGGTCATAACTCCTTCATTACATCTTCAAATGATTTGAAACTACTTCCATTAGAAAGCTAACTCAATTTTCTATGTCTCCACAAAATCTTAGCAACAGAAGATTTCTTTAAGTGCTCCATCCATGCTCATATTTCACCCCTTTTGGATCACAATGCTCCCAAACATCTCAAATCACTCCATGGCACACTCCAACACCTGATAAAGACTCATGTATGCAAAATGCAACCTAAAATGACTAAATCCTAGTCTATATGATCAAAATGCACATGGATGAATGGGTGAAACAATGAAAATATGCAAGACATCAAAAACAGAGTTCTTGGACAGGGAGGTCAAGGAACTGTGTACAAAGGTATGCTTGTAGATGGTAGAACAGTTGCAGTCAAGAAATCCAAAGCTGTAGATGAAGACAAACTACACGAGTTTATCAACGAGGTGGTGATTCTCTCCCAGATCAACCATAGACACATAGTCAAACTCTTGGGTTGTTGTCTTGAAACCGAAGTTCCTACCCTGGTTTATGAGTTTATCCTCAACGGAAATCTTTTCCAGCATATCCATGAAGACTCTGATGATTACCTTATGAAATGGGGAATGCGTCTACGCATAGCTGTGGACGTCGCAGGAGCTCTCTCTTATCTTCATTCTTCTGTAAGTTCTCCAATTTATCACAGAGATATCAAGTCAACAAACATATTACTCGACGAGAAGCACCGAGCCAAGGTGGCTGATTTTGGAACATCAAGGTCAGTAACCATAGATCAAACCCATTGGACCACTGTTGTTTCAGGTACGGTTGGGTATTTGGATCCCGAGTATTACCGGTCAAGCCAATACACAGAAAAGAGTGATGTTTACAGTTTTGGAGTCGTCCTAGCGGAACTTATTACTGGAGATAAACCTGTCGTAAAAGTACTAAACACTCAAGAAATAATAAGCTTGGCAGAGCATTTCAAACTCGCAATGAAAGAGGAGAGGCTTTCTGATATTATGGATGCTCGAATAAAAGATGATTGCAAACCGGAACAAGTAACGGCAATGGCAAATCTGGCGGTGAAGTGTTTGAGCTCGAAAGGAAAGAAACGTCCAAATATGAGAGAAGTTTTTACCGAGTTGGAGAGAATTTGTACTTCTCCAGAGGTTTCACAGTTGCAACAAATTCATATTGATGAAGAAGATGAAGATGAGGAGGAAGAAGAAGAATTTAAGGACTTGATAAAGGAGGGAGATTCTTGGAGCGTTGGTATTACTGCTTGATATGGACTTTTTACAATCCAAGATCAAAGTAGTAAAGATAGTGTCAATCCGATCCTAAGTGATTTCAAGCAATGAGAATACAAGTTATGCCTAATCTAAGTGCAACAAGGTGTGTGTGATATCAAGTAATGGTTCACTAAATGAGTGATCAATAACTAAACTTGTAGGTAATATGATTAAAGAGGACTCATGGGCTTAGGCAATTGATTTCAAGTGACTAAGTTCCAACCTATGGGTTTCAAGCTTTCAAACCAAAGACTTCCTTAAGTCTAGACACTAAGATAGATTAGTTCTTTCCCAAGATACTAATCCCTATGCAATTGTGAATCAAACATCAACTCCCGTTGGCTTGATACACTCAAACATGCATGATAATCAAGTCTAATAACTATCTAGTACTCCCAACATCAAATCCCTTTGGTTGGTTGTGCTAGAGCCTATATGAGCTGGTTCAGACATTTCATCAAACACCTTCCGGGTGAGAAATACCTAAAGATCTAGATTAAGATTAGCTAAGTCTAATCTAGCATTAAGCATACTCAATAAGCAAGGAAACAATAGATTTAATACTAAGAACCCTAGATCTTCACTCAATCACTCTAATCACCCTAGCCCATGGATCCAAAAGGAAACTACTCACTAATGAACATGGTAAACCCAACAACAACTGGTGATTGAAGGTTAATCATGATTAGTGAACAAATTAAAGCAAGAACAAACAAGAGAACAAGAAGAGATTAGATTAAAGTCTCAAGCTTTTTCACCCAAAATGTTCTTGTGTGTTTTTCAGACAGAAAATAAGAGATAATTGCCACAATTAGGTCTAAAAGTACTTATAGGAAGCTAAAATTCGAGTTGGGTTCACCCAACAAACCTGGGTGACCCAACAAAACCGTGGTTTAAGCACTCACAGCGGCTATGCAAAGCCGCTGCGTGAAACCGCTTCATGTCATAGCGGCAAAGTGATGCCGCTACGTGACACCGCTACGCGCATAGCGGCTTAGTGTGGCCGCTACATCATCCAGATATGGAGCAGGGGATCGAGTTTTCTCCATAGCGGCTTGGGCAGGCCGCTACATCTCCCGGAAATCGAGTGTATCACCAGCGGCATCAGCATGCCGCTACACCATCCCGCTACAACACTTGGGCAAATCTTCATATCAGCACTTCAATCACTTCCAACAGCTCCAAAATCACCATCTTGTACCTTCAATACCTGATAGAGACATATGCTATGCAATGCAGCCTAAATGAGTCTAAATGCTATCCTAAGTGATCAAAATGTACAATAAAGGGTGATCAAAACTATGCAAATAAGCAAGACATCAACTCCCCCAAACTTGTCATTTACTTGTCCTCAAGTGAACTTTCAAAACAAATAGGGAGAGAGGTTTGAAAGTGGGAGCTCAGAACCTCAAGATACACTTCCTAGCC
The DNA here is from genome assembly GCA_905132765.1 of Moricandia arvensis. Taxonomy (NCBI): domain Eukaryota; kingdom Viridiplantae; phylum Streptophyta; class Magnoliopsida; order Brassicales; family Brassicaceae; genus Moricandia; species Moricandia arvensis. The sequence goes on along the minus strand of CAJHQP010002943.1, from coordinate 17,474 downwards.
TTCAACATTACATCCTAGGGAATCTTAGCAAATAGCATGAGCAAACTCTCTAAGTACACTCTATCTTCTCAAGGCCTATCAAGACTCTTATGACTCTTCACTAGATGCAATGCTCATCAATCAACAAGTCTTTACTCCAACTCTCACATTCATTAACAAATTATCAAGGTGAAATCTTGCAAATGGAAACTTGATCTCAATCATTTGGCTTGGTGAGTGAAAATGGGATAATGATGATAGAAAGAGGGCTCAAAATATTTGGTAACTTACACTCAAGAAAAGGAGCTTGATCATTATGCAAAATTTATCTAAGAAAAGGAGCAATTCATGCATACAATGGATTGTTCTCATCACTCTACCCTTTTCCTAAACACCTTCAAATTCTACCCTTTCTCTTGGTGTAATCTCATCTCCTTTTTTTTACCCAAAGATTAAGAAATGAACTCTCTATATTTTTTTTTTATTGTTTGAACCTACTAGGGATACTTTCTCTCTTAGCTCATTCTTTTTTTTTTTATGGAGTTTTACTTGAGGTGCCTAGAGCTTTTATTTTCTTTTTCTTTGATCCCTAGTGGTCATCTTCTTTTCATCTCTCTTTTATTTCACTTCCTCCAAACATCTCTCACCTCAAACCCGAAGATCAAAGCTTATAGTTACCAATACACTTCCCATTCCTAAATGCTAGCTCAATGAGGTCCTATAGCTAGCCAAAGATGAGAACAAGCCAATGTCGCTCCCAATACTCTCAAGATTTTGCACATGACAAGCTATCTATAAGAGGCCTCACTCAAGCAAATTCGATTGCGGTCCAAAGGAATGGTTAGGGCTAAAGGGTGGGGAGGTGCCTTTTGGGTTTTCCAAAGAGTGATATTGATAAGAAAGACAAACCCAAAAGTTCATAGAATCCATGATCAAGCAAACAAGAGTCCATAAGCAAGATAGATTAAGTTCATTAAGCTACGATTCAGTTTGGAGTTGGATTCAAGAACAATGTCGATCTCAAGCAAACAACCAGTTTCAAGAAGAGTTTTCAAGGCTCGAAGCTTACAAGCTTTTCAAGAGATGCTTAAGCTATTTGCTATGATTAGCTAGGATGTCATTTTGAGTTCTAGGCATGCGTTCTTTATGAGGCAGCACAATCCTTGCTCCCTATGCAATATGAATGCAATCTATATGCTCTAGACTCGATCCTAACAATGAAATGATGCAACCTAAATGATTTTTTTTTTTTCTTTTTAGATTTTTCAAATTTTTTTTGTATTTTTCAATGCATATACCTATATACAATGCAAAACTCAGTGCAAAAAGACAAAGTAAACATGGTTAAATACTTGGTACCTCCCCCACACGTGAGCTACACAGTCTCTGTGTGGCAATGAGTGGGAATGATACCGAAAATTAAAATAAATGCATATGAAGGCGGATATATACAATGATGAGGAAAGAAGATACCGTGCTAGGTGAAGGATGAGGCACCCTCCGTGTCGTCGTCTGCTGTGGCGACTGAAGGAGACTCGTTGGACGAGTATCGGGTCGGTGGGGGTCGGTTTCTGCGTTGACGACGGAGTTCAGAATCTGGGGACCGGGGTGGTGGAGGCTGGTAGTAAACCGGTGGAGAGAGAGATGAAGGTCCAGCCTGTGTGTCATCCCTTTGGCAACCGGATCCCGTGGTGAGCTGATTGAGCATTGAAGTAACCTTCTTCATTTGCCTCTTGAGGATTTTCACAGAGTTCTTCAGCTTGTAATTTGTGGAGTCTTGCATCTTGTTCCACCGAAGCAACTTTGCATTTTGAGAGAGAGCCTCTCGTAAGGCTACGTTGTTCGTGACACCACTGTAGGGCTTGAAGTAATACCTCTCTGTTCCATAGAGCCTAGCTGGATGTACTGGTGAACTAGGTCCTTCATCGTCTGCATCACTGGAGCGGGGGGCAGTTGAAGCTCTTTTCTTGGTCTTTTTCTCACGTGGCTTTTTGATACCTTCAAGAGGACCATGATCAGCAGAGATAAGCTCATGACTGGCGGGGCTAAAGGCAACGTGATCAGGATTGGATAGTGTTGTCAATCGAGTGCAAGGAAGGAAGATCTGCAATGGTTCCTGCGGCTCATCTCGTGACCAAAAAGGGTAAGCAAATAAGTCTCCTGACCTCCCACTAAGGAACTGGGACTTCTTCAAGTAAGGGAGATCAAGGTAGGCAGGACCATGGTCTTGAGGACCCATGTCAACTCCCATAGCTTCCAAGATAGGGGTTATGAGACTCCCTATGTATAACTTGGGAGTGCTGTCTGCAGTTGTCCATGCCCAATCCTGGTACTCACAAAACCTCTTCATAAGGAGGCCTACCATCCCCAAACCCTCAAACATTTCGAACGTGGTGCGCTGCAGCCTTTCCTCGATGATGGGAAGGAGGCCTAGAGCTAAAAGCTTAAGTTCTTCTTCATATGCTCCACCTGGCTCTCTTCTAGAGTAGAGTGTGTGGGTTAGGATTTTGTGGGCATATCTCACTGCGGGGTTTGAGATATCAGTGTTTTTAATCTCCGCTGGTATACGCACATTACCCGCTATCTCGAGCCACACATCGTCTGCAATGGATGGTCGGTTTGGCAAAGATGGACACTGATCATCTGAAAGGCCAAGGATGGTGCCAATCTTTCTGAAGCCAACTTTATAGATCTTGCCATTCACCTTAAACGTTATCCTACCAAAACCTTCTTCCTCATCTTCATCACAGTGAGTAGTCACAACCAAAGTAGACAAAAACTGTCTAGAAACCTCCTCATGAACTCCATAGCTCATACCCATCAGAGATTCCAAACCCATGTTCTGAAGAATCAGAAGCACATCATCATAAAGTCCAAGTTGCCGCAGGGTATCAGGATCGGGGAATCTCATGGGAGCCCACTTGAAAACGTCTGCGAGGTGCTTGTGGAGTTGCTTGGCGGATGGGTTTCTTGTCGTTGGGGGGTCTCTTTTTCTTTTACGCGCTGGTGGTTGGTTGTGAGCTTCTTCTTCGGTCTCAGTCCCCGCTTGAAGAGCTTCTTCAATCTCTCTTTCAACTTCAGCCTCAAGATCAGCCGTTTTGCCTTTCTTTTTAGCGCGTTGATAGACTTGAGTGGGAGGTTTGGATGCTCCTCCGGGTTCTCTTGATGGATTTTTCCTCGTTGGACGGCGGGAAGAAGACATAATCTGCAAAACAACAAGCTCAAAAGTGTGTAAGTGATATGATCAATTAGCATCACACTTAAACTTGATAAGGACTAATTGAAAGTTTCAATGGTCTAAAAGAGCAAAGAACTTCAATCAAGCCAAGCCATTCCATCATTACACAATATAGACAAAACAAGCACATTCAATTAATCTCATGATGAAGCTCATTTGAGAATTAAGGAGAATGTCAAGTAGATGGAAGGCAAATCAAGTACTCTCACATAACAAGCCATATAGTAGCCTAGTAGGCTATTTGGAAACACAAACCACAATCTTCCCCCAAAATTCTAAATTCTCAAGAACCCTAATTTTCCAAAATTTCAATTCAAGCTAATTAAGCTAGTTCTTCATCACCAAACTCACCAAACAACCAATATGGGCACATAGAACAGTATTAGCACAAGAAATCAAATATGCAACACTTTTCAAAAACTTGTAAAATTTTGAACTAAAAGTATGCAATTCGAAACCCTTTACCTTGGTTTGCTAGGGTGAAAATCGGTGAGAGATAGAGGAAAAGGAGGTGATTTCACGAGCTCAAAGCCAAAAACCAAGTAATTTGGTTGAGAAATGAGAAAGTGATGAAGAGGAATGAGATAGGAGATGATAATGGAGGTTTAGAAAGTGAGAGTGAGAGGAAGAAGGAGGGTTTTCGAGTGGGTAAAGAGGGGTGGTTGATTTTGGTTTCGTTCCGGTTCACTCGAATTGAACCGGAAATCAGATGCAAACCACTTACCTGGGTCCCGTAGCGGTTTACGTAAACCGCTACACCATGCCGCTACACCCCTCATAGCGGCTATGCATAGCCGCTACACAACCCCGATTTCGAGCAGGGGATTCGATCATTTAGTAGCGGCTTTAGGTAGCCGCTACAGGAAGCCGCTACATGCCTTAGCCGTATTTGTGAAGCCTCAGGTGCCATAGCGGCATAGGTTGACCGCTATGAAGAGCCGCTACAAGCCACTGCCACCCGTAATTCTGGCTCAGCTCGTCCGTGATCATTGAGCAACTGAATAACACAAGAAAATACCCAAGTAGAACCTAGAAATTTAAAACAAAAGAAAACAAAGAAAATATGTACAGGGATAAACAGGGGAATTCCTCCCAAGTGAGCTTGTTTTAAGTCTCTAGCTTGACTTCCTCTCTTTTTGGACTAAGCGGGGATGGGGTCGGAGAGCGGTACAGAGGTTCCTTCTCCTTCTTCTGTTGCTCCCAGGTAGAGCTTAACTCTCTGACCATTCACCACAAATTCCCCTCCATCCTTGTTCCAAAGCACAACTGCTCCATAGGATCTCACTTCTTTGATCTTGAAAGGGCCAGACCATCTTGACTTCAGTTTCCCGGGAAACAGCTTCAACCGAGAATTGTAAAGCAGCACCTGGTCTCCCACTTTGAACTCCCTCTTGAAAATCTTCTTGTCATGAAAGGCTTTGGTCTTTTCTTTGTAGATCTTTGAGTTTTCAAAAGCATCAAGCCTGATTTCATCTAGTTCATGCAGCTGAATCAACCTCTTCTCTTGAGCTGTCTTGATATCAAAGTTGAGGAGTTTAACAGCCCACAGAGCCTTGTACTCTAGTTCAACTGGCAAGTGGCATGACTTTCCATAGACAAGGTTGAACGGTGTGGTGCCTAAAGGTGTCTTGTAAGCAGTTCTGTAGGCCCAAAGAGCATCGTCAAGCTTGCTAGACCAGTCTTTCCTTGTAGTGCCTACAACCTTCTCCAGAATGCCCTTAATTTCCCTGTTGGAGAGTTCAACTTGTCCACTGGTCTGAGGATGATAAGGAGTGGCCACTTTGTGTTTTACACCATTCTTCCTAAGAAGACTCTCAAAGACCTTGTTGATGAAGTGTGAGCCTCCATCGCTTATCACCACTCTGGGGACTCCAAACCTTGGGAATATGAGACTCTTGAACATCTTAAGGACCACTTTGGCATCATTAGTCGGGCTGGCAATAGCTTCAACCCACTTAGACACGTAATCAACAGCCACCAGGATGTATTGGTTGCCAAAAGAGGACGGGAATGGTCCCATGAAGTCTATACCCCACACGTCAAACAGCTCAACTTCAAGTATAGGATTCTGGGGCATTTCATTTCTCTTAGTGATGTTCCCTCTCCTCTGGCATGAATCACACTTTGAGACAAAGTCTTGTGTGTCTTTGAACATGTGAGGCCACCAGAATCCAGCTTGGAGCACCTTTGCAACAGTCTTGAAGGTAGCAAAATGGCCTCCATAAGATGATCCATGACAATGTGTAAGGATCCCTTCAATTTCTTCACCAGCCACCACTCTTCTATAAAGTTGATCCTTGCAAAGGATGTATAGATAAGGCTCATCCCAAAAGTACCTCCTTACATCCTTGTAGAACTTTTTCTTAGCATAACCTTCTAAACCGAGAGGCTCTTTTCCACAAGCTAGGTAGTTAACCAGATCAGCGTACCATGGCTCTTTTTCCTCACTTGTCTTGGCTTCCTCAAGCTTCCTACCGGTTTCACACAGATCCACAATTACTTTAATGGCCATCAATTGTTCTTCAGGAAGTGTATCATTAATGGGGATCCCACACTCCACTCTCAACCTTGACAAGTGGTCAGCTACACCATTTTCTACCCCTGGCTTATCCTTAATCTCCAAGTCAAATTCTTGCAACAGAAGGATCCATCTCAGAAGCCTAGGCTTGGCATCCTTCTTAGCTAGAAGATGTCTCAAAGCTGCATGGTCTGTGTAGACTACAACCTTTGATCCGACTAGGTAACTCCTGAACTTCTCAAAAGCAAAGACAATGGCTAGGAGTTCCTTCTCAGTAGTGGCATATCTAGTTTGGGCATCATCCAAGGTTCTACTGGCGTAGTAGATTACATGACTCTTCTTGTCCTTCTTCTGCCCCAAAACTGCTCCCACAGCATAGTCACTAGCATCACACATGATCTCAAAGGGTAGCTCCCAATCTGGTGGTTGAACTATGGGGGCATTGATTAGCTCACTCTTCAGCTTCTTGAAGGCTTCAAGACACTCATCGTCAAAGTTAAAGACAGCTTCTTTGCATAGCAGCTTTGTCAATGGTCTAGCTATCTTTGAGAAGTCTTTGATGAATCTTCTATAGAACCCAGCATGGCCCAAGAAGCTTCTGATGTCTTTCACTGATCTAGGTGGAGCTAATCCAACCATCACATCTATCTTTGCCGTGTCCACTTCTATTCCCTTTCCTGAGATCTTGTGCCCAAGCACAATCCCTTCCTTGACCATGAAGTGACACTTCTCCCAGTTCAGCACAAGGTTTGTCTCTTCACATCTTTGCAAAACCCTGCACAAATTAGACAAACACACAGCAAAGGAAGATCCGTACACAGAGAAATCATCCATAAAGACCTCCACAACATCCTCAATAAGATCAGAAAATATAGACATCATTGCTCTTTGGAAAGTCGCTGGTGCATTACATAGTCCAAATGGCATCCTTCGATAAGCAAAGGTACCATAAGGACATGTGAACGTTGTCTTTTCCTGATCATTGGGGTGTATGGGTATTTGGAAGAACCCTGAGTAACCATCAAGAAAGCAATAATAAGGATGGTTTGCTAGTCTTTCAAGCATCTGATCAATGAATGGCAAAGGAAAATGATCTTTCCTAGATGCAGCATTCAGCTTTCTATAGTCTATGCACATCCTATGACCAGTTATGGTTCTAGTTGGTATCAACTCATCCTTATCGTTTTTTATAACGGTAATACCCCCCTTCTTTGGAACCACATGCACAGGAGACACCCATGTGCTATCAGAGATAGGGTAGATCACCCCAGCATCCAGAAGTTTAAGAATCTCTTTCTTTACAACATCCTTCAGGTTGGGGTTCAACCGTCTTTGATGTTCTACAGAAGTCATTGATTCATCTTCAAGGTGTATTCTATGCATGCACAAAGAAGGTGATATACCTTTTATGTCTTCCAGTGAGTAGCCAATAGCCTTTCTAAACTTTTTAAGTTCAATTAAAAGTGTAGACAATTGGTTCTCACTGAGTTGGCTACTCACAATTACAGGATAAGTGTTGTTAGTGCCAAGAAAAGCATACCTTACACCATGGGGAAGAGGTTTAAGCTCCACCTTGGGTGCCTTGAGCTCACTCCAATCGTCTTGATGAAGTATCTCTTGTGGTGTGACTGAGGCATGGTGGTTAATGGCTTTAGGCAGGTCTATCAAACTCGTTTCCCCAACCTCTTCTTTGCAAGTATCTAGGATGTTCACATACCCGGTGCTCACCTTGTCCTCAATCAACTGGATTTCTCTATCAACTGTCAGAGCATGTTGTAGAGAATCCTCAATGGCCATCTCCTCAAGGAATTCATCAGCTAGAGCATCCATAGCCTCAATATAGAATACTTGGCCTTGTATTGTTGGTTTCTTCATCACTTCCTTAACATCAAATTGAAGGATGTTTCCTTTGCCAAGATGGAGATCAATCTTACCATCCCTCACATTGACTATAGCTCCAGCAGTAGCTAAGAAAGGTCTCCCAAATATCAAGGGGTCTTTAGGCTCTTCATCCATTTCAAGCACCACAAAGTCAGTCGGAATCTCACAATCTCCAATCATCACTGGAAGGTCTTCTAGGATGCCAATAGGGAGCTTCACTGAGCGATCTGCTAGTACTAGGGAGATCCTACACTTTTTGTATTGAGTGAAACCAAGCCTCTTGGCAACTGTCAAAGGCATCAAGCTCACACTAGCTCCCAAGTCACATAGACATTTTTCAAACTTCAGGGGTCCAATGGAGCAAGGTAATGTGAAGCTTCCTGGGTCTTCTAACTTCCTAGGGACCGTCAATCTCTGGATTATTGCGCTGCACTCATGTGTGAGGACTACCATCCCTTCCATTTCCTTCTTCTTCTGGGTCACAGCATCTTTAAGGAACTTGCTGTACTGAGGGACTAGCATAAAGGCATCTATGATGGGCATAGTGATTTGAACTTCATTCATCTGCTTCTCGAAGAGGGCCTTATATTTTTCCAACAGCTGCTTCTTGAATCTTCCAGGGAATGGAAGCTTGGGCTCATAGGGAGGAGGAGTGAATGATGCTCCTTTGGAAGAGGAAGAGGCTTCAGTCTTGTCTACTTTCTTGTTTTCTTCTCCAATCTTTCCTTTCCCTTTTGCCTCAACCATTTTCTCTAAGATGTCTTCATTAACCTTGTCATTCACAATCACAACATCATCATCAAGATTGATGACAACCTCCCCAGCTGGCTTCTCATTATCCTTAATGAGAACTCTTGATGGAAGCTCTCTTCCACTTCTAAGTGTGATGGAGTTCAATGACTCTTTTGGGTTTTGCTCAGATTTTCCAGGAAGTGCTCCCATTGGTCTTTTAGAGTTTGAACTCATTGAGGCAAACTGGTTCTCCAAGGCTTTAAACTTGTTGTTGAGCTCGTGGTAGCTCCCATCAATCTTGTTATGGATATTTTTCAGTTCATCCCCTATGTGCTTCTCACTCCTTGATTGAGATTCCAAGAGCTGCTTGAACATAGACTCGACGCTTGTGTTCTGTGAATGGGTTTGAGAAGAACTCCCTTGGACTTGAGTTGATTGGTTTCCTTTAGGGGGAAATCCAGGAGGGTAAGGTTGTTTGGGTGGGTAGCCACTTTGTTGGTATGGGTATGTGGGTTTCTGCTGGTAGTTGGTTGGGTATTGGGGTTTTGGTGGGTATGGGTTTTGATAGTGGAAATTTGGTTCTTTCTTGTACCATTGCCCATTCGCGTTGATGAAACACAGCTCATGCTGTCCCTCTAGGCCTTCTACCTCAGCACCTTCCAAAGCTTCTTCTTGACCTTGCTTGTCAACAAAGTTCACCTTCTCTTGTGATGCTCTGTCCAAAAGAAGCATGTCTATTTTATCTTGGAGAGATTTCAGTTCCTTCCTTGTGTGGGAGTCTTCACCACCTCCACCTCTGTTCTGCCTATCATAATCATCATTATAGACTGAATCGCTGAGAGCCATATTTTCAATGAGCTGCATGCCATCTTCAGCTGTTCTTCCCAAAAAGAAACCATTGCTGGCCGTATCCAACATACTTCTGAATTTAGGTAAGGATCCTCTGTAGAAAGTACTTAGGAGGCTCTCATTTGTGAAACCATGGTGGGGGCATTGAGTTAAGTAACTCTTGAATCTCTCCCAAGCCTCAGCAAAACTCTCTAGATTCTTTTGGTGGAAACCTGAGATTTCATTCCTCAACTTAGCAGTTCTTGAGGTTGAAAAGAATTTGTTGAGAAATACTCTTTTGCATTCCTCCCAAGTCTGAACGGAATCTCTTGGTAGACTCTTTTCCCATATACGTGCTTTGTCACCCAAGGAGAAGGGAAACAATCTGAGCTTGAAAGCATCCTCGGAGACTCCATTAGTCTTGGTGGTTCCACACAACTTGTCAAAGTTGTCTAGGTGATCAAGTGGATCTTCTGAAGGGAGACCATGGTATTTGTTACTTTGGATCATGTTGATCAGGCTGGATTTGATCTCAAAGTTGTTGTTCTCCACAGCTGGTGCTCTAATGCCTGCCCTTGTTCCGTGAATGTTGGGCTGGTCATAAGTTCCAATGGCTAGAGGCTGGCGAGGAGGGTGTTGTGGCCTAAGGTTTGCAGCTCCTTGGCCATTTCCATCTGGGGCTCCCCTTGGATGAGCTTCCTGGTGTTGCTGTCCATGGTCGGCAGCTCCATGGACGTATTCATTATGGGGGTTATGTTGTTCTTCCTCCATATCTAACCCCAATCTGTCCAAATGCACTTCTCTTTCTTCTCTTCTCTTCCTTGCTAATTCCCTCTCTAAAGCTCGTATGTTGTCTACTCTTGGAACAAGGTCGGTTGGTCCTCTGCTCCTCAAGTTCATACACCTGATGATTCAAGAGTAATGAAGGAAAAGTGTCAGTGCTCAAATAAAAGAAAATAAGACTTAGTCTCAAGCAATGACTAAATCCCACTGTCAAAATCAACTTAGAACTGGCAACGGCGCCAAATTTGATATGGACTTTTTACAATCCAAGATCAAAGTAGTAAAGATAGTGTCAATCCGATCCTAAGTGATTTCAAGCAATGAGAATACAAGTTATGCCTAATCTAAGTGCAACAAGGTGTGTGTGATATCAAGTAATGGTTCACTAAATGAGTGATCAATAACTAAACTTGTAGGTAATATGATTAAAGAGGACTCATGGGCTTAGGCAATTGATTTCAAGTGACTAAGTTCCAACCTATGGGTTTCAAGCTTTCAAACCAAAGACTTCCTTAAGTCTAGACACTAAGATAGATTAGTTCTTTCCCAAGATACTAATCCCTATGCAATTGTGAATCAAACATCAACTCCCGTTGGCTTGATACACTCAAACATGCATGATAATCAAGTCTAATAACTATCTAGTACTCCCAACATCAAATCCCTTTGGTTGGTTGTGCTAGAGCCTATATGAGCTGGTTCAGACATTTCATCAAACACCTTCCGGGTGAGAAATACCTAAAGATCTAGATTAAGATTAGCTAAGTCTAATCTAGCATTAAGCATACTCAATAAGCAAGGAAACAATAGATTTAATACTAAGAACCCTAGATCTTCACTCAATCACTCTAATCACCCTAGCCCATGGATCCAAAAGGAAACTACTCACTAATGAACATGGTAAACCCAACAACAACTGGTGATTGAAGGTTAATCATGATTAGTGAACAAATTAAAGCAAGAACAAACAAGAGAACAAGAAGAGATTAGATTAAAGTCTCAAGCTTTTTCACCCAAAATGTTCTTGTGTGTTTTTCAGACAGAAAATAAGAGATAATTGCCACAATTAGGTCTAAAAGTACTTATAGGAAGCTAAAATTCGAGTTGGGTTCACCCAACAAACCTGGGTGACCCAACAAAACCGTGGTTTAAGCACTCACAGCGGCTATGCAAAGCCGCTGCGTGAAACCGCTTCATGTCATAGCGGCAAAGTGATGCCGCTACGTGACACCGCTACGCGCATAGCGGCTTAGTGTGGCCGCTACATCATCCAGATATGGAGCAGGGGATCGAGTTTTCTCCATAGCGGCTTGGGCAGGCCGCTACATCTCCCGGAAATCGAGTGTATCACCAGCGGCATCAGCATGCCGCTACACCATCCCGCTACAACACTTGGGCAAATCTTCATATCAGCACTTCAATCACTTCCAACAGCTCCAAAATCACCATCTTGTACCTTCAATACCTGATAGAGACATATGCTATGCAATGCAGCCTAAATGAGTCTAAATGCTATCCTAAGTGATCAAAATGTACAATAAAGGGTGATCAAAACTATGCAAATAAGCAAGACATCACTGCTCCAGCCTTGGCTTCATCTTCTTCAGACGCTGAACCACTGTTTCCACGTCTCACATGGTGACTGACCCAAGCAGATTAAACTACGTAGTGGTGAACATATTTGATTGATCTTGTTAAAACGTTTGCGTTATAACTGGATATTTAGGATGTATGTTTAAAGTTTGCGTTTCAGCTTATGATTGCCGTATGTCAGACATGTTTTTCTATTTTATGATTGTGTACGAGTCTACGAGACTTTGTTGCCAAAAAAAAAAATAGATTGTGTATGAGACTATGTTAACCATTGTTTACCTTCGTCTTCATCTTCAGACATTGAACCATTGTTTCCTTGTCTCGCATGGTGATTCAATCATATTAGATTAATGATGAATAAATTTGATAAACTTTTTAACACGTATGGTAGTAAATGTGGTAAGACTGTATGTTCGAATATTTTTTCTTTTTGATAATTCGAGGTATCCTGAGGGTCGAAGGCCAAAATGACTAATTTCAATGGGAGTCTGTTAACAGGCGCCATACATATTATTCACAATGAGAATTATATATTCATGTCACTTGGTCACACAAGCGGGTATAAGTGACATGGTAAATTTCAAACCCATGGGTGATTAACACATTTCCAAGCCTCCTTACCATCATCCTGCTTACCATGTATGTTGGAAGTCTGAGGGTCATTTAGCATGTTGTTTTTGTATTTATTCGTGTTTCAGATTATGTATTTGTAATTTATGTTTTGACATTTGGGTTTTGCAAAGTATCAATGATGTCATATAATCTACTCGACGTTCAGGTAAAAATATATGCTATGAATTACTCAGATCTGAAGTTGCTTCCAATATAAGTTTTGATACAATATAGGGTTTTGGTGGGTAAACTATACGATTGTAATGTCGTAAACGATGATGGTTTTACGTTTTCGTGGTTTAATCTTTTTTCAAACTTGAATTTAAAAATATTGACGGTGTTTGAATGTTCCTGCAAGGTACATTTTATGAATATAAATGTTGCAAGAAGCTGCATGTGCTGTGCAAAAAGTATATCTCATAATTAATAACTAAATTTCTTTGCCAAATAAAAAAAAAAGTTAAAGTGATGATCACCACTTTAAACCTTTAAACTTTACCAACCAAAAGACAAGCTTTTCATCGTATTATTGATCTTGATTCTTGAGCAAGAAAAAACAATTATATGTTAGAAATAAATATTCAAAGATGAAGAAGACCATTAGTGGAGGAATCATTACCCTCTACGTCCACTTACGAAGACCGTCTGCTAAAATAGTAGAAAGGAAAAACTAGATAAGATCATTATTGGCTTTTGAGTTGAGAAAACATAATGAGCTACCTATACTGCCGGTTCTTTCCTACTTGTATTACTTTGATCAAGCAAATACTGATGCTTTCAAGAGCTATCATTTGTAGTTTGTGGATAGTGACTAGGTGTTCAAAGATTAGTCTCAGTATTTTTGTGGGATAGTGTTGATTATGAACAGAAAGTTGGAACTTGGAATGTTCGCATTACAGTTAGAATTCATTGTGTTTATTGCTACATTGACAAGCAATAAACACAATGATGTACTGCAATTAGAGTTACCCATCGTGGATCTTTAACTATTCATTTTTTTTATTATTTTTTTTTTCATTTTCAGATTATTAAAAAAAAAAAATTCAACTAATCGCGGGCCGCCACGTGTCGCGGGGGCCCGCAAACAGTGTAAGGATTCCCTAAGGATCGGTCTTTAGGGAGGAGTTTTAAAGATCGAATTCTTAACTATTCATGGGATCCACTAATTATTTAATTATTTTTTTCCTAAGGACTCCCCCTAAGGATTCCCCATTGCGGGTGCTCTTAGAACTTTAGCACACCTTTCTAATAATGATGATCAGTCTCACCATTATGGGGCAAGCGAGAGATTTTCAGGCACCGCAAATTTTGGTTGAGCATTAGAGCATTTCCATCCCTGAACTTTAGCAAAAGTTCTTAGGTTTTTTTTTTCAATTTTTTTTTAAAACTAAAAAAAAAAAGAACAACTCGCGGGCTGACACTTGACAGTCGGGTCCGCAAACAGTGCAAGAGTTGCTTCTTAAATGGGGAGTTTTGTAACCAAACTCTTAACTATTCATCGATGTAACAGTATTGTTTATTATTTATTTTTTTTAAACTTAAGAACCCCTCCAATGTTCTCCAATGGTGGTGTTAGAGCATGAACAACGCCCGCATCTTGCTTTGGTTCTTACCAAAAAGGAGGAGATGGGGCCCGCCGAATACCAAGAAGCGGTTACGAAAACTCTGAAACAAGATCCAAATCTTGCACTGTTATGCGGGCTCCACTGACACGTGGTAGCCCGCAATTGGCTAATTTTTTTTTTTTTTTTTAAAAAAAAGATGAAAAAGCAAAAAAAAAAAAAATTCTCAAGAACCATGAAACGGATCTACCGTTGTTCATGCTCTTACAGCCCTCATGGATATGTGGCTCCTGGTGGCAGTTGGATCTTAAGCGTGATCCCACACAGTCATTTGCACTCATTTGTGGAAACCGCCATTATGCATAACGGTGACTTGATCTCCAAGCATCATCCTTTACCTGAATCTTCTACTATGTGCTGGCTTCTAAATTTTTTTGCAATGTGTTTCATAATTGCACAGCATCTCGACGTGGGATTAGCCCCACTCTAGAAATAAAGGAGGAAGCTGCAACTACTGAGCTGGGATACCGAACTGAGTAAGCTCCACTTAGCTGAAGAACATGGCTTTTGTGTGGCTTGTGTTCCATTGAAAAGAGAGAGATAGAGAGGATGGAGTACGTGTTGTGTTGATATAGTTTTCGTAACTTTCTTGCCATGAATTACACTTTTGATAAAACGGCACGGTTTTGGTGGGGTAAATATATATATATATATATACAATGTTAAAAATATTACGATTGTTATAAGCTTTTGGGGTTTAAACGTCTTTTTTAAATTTGATTTATCTTTACAGACTGTCTCTGTATTTTGTTAATGTACTCACTCTTAGAATTTTGGATCATATTCGAATTTAATACCTTTTTTTTGTCGACTATACAAATTTAATACTATAAACTGCATGTGCATGAATACTTGTTTTTACTATATATACTTCGTAATTACAGCACCTTTTTAGTAACAATCTTTCCAATATTAAAACGGAATAATTGAAGCTTAACGCCAAATTAGTGATCTGATCGATGAAAAACAATAAAAAATCTTCAAGATGAAGACCATTGCTCGAGGAATCTGTATTCTATGTCTCAGCTCTCTGCTTAGCAAGAGAAAATCAAATCCTCTTTTGAGTAGAGAAACATAATGAGCTGTAAAAATAAAAGTTGCTCTCGCTTCTCGATTCTCTTCAAACTGTTACTTCTACTGATCCTTTATTCTGGATATGTCGCTGCTTCAAGCTCTTGTCTAACTAAATGTGGAGGAATCACTATCCCTCCCCCTTTTGGGATTGGAAACGATTGCTATCTCGAGAAGTCTTACGAGATCAAATGTCGTAGTACGACTTCTTCAAGGAAGCAGGCTCCTTTCCTCTCTCTAAATAGCCAAGAAGTAGAAGTTGTGAGTTTCATTCTTCCGAATGAAGGAAGTTATTCTACTTCTTTTACTTCTTCTGTTTATACATTAACTCCAATAGCTCTATCATCTGGTTTAGTTCGTGTGAAAATCCCGACGACATCCCTAGGATGTTTCAGCGATAGAGAAGAGTCTACAGAGTCAATAATGAACTTGACTGGCAGCCCTTTTTTCATTGACGATGTAAACAGCCTCATAGCCATTGGCTGCAACGCCAAAGTTTTAATGACGCATATAAAGCGGAACAGGGTTGGATGCGAATTGATTTGCAATATAAGCAAAGACCAGCCTAGCAAGAGCATCATCCCTTTTCTCGACAAAAGCAGGTGCTCAAGCAACAAGTTGTCATATAAGTATGCAGATTGTACAGAAAACAAACCAGAAGAACCAGAATGTGATGGTAAAGGATGTTGTCAGCTTAGGCTAACTAACGAGCCTCAACAAACTATTGGTATCAAGATAGAGAGAAATGGTGGAAACTCTACGACAACAACAAGAGAAGAACATTGTAAAGTGGCATTCATTACAGATGAAGTCTACACTTTGTTCAATGCGACAAAACCAAGACAGTTATTTGGTAAGGGATATGCTACGCTTACTCTAGGATGGGTGATCCAGACAAAAAATCATTCCTTCTTGAGTTCATTGCCCTGCATCAACCGAAAAAAGTACCCATATATTACTTCCTCTGTTGAATCCCAAATGAAGTGCATCTGCGACAAAGCCACCATTTCTAATATTAGTTATGCACATTGTGGATGCAAATAGGGTTACACAGGAAACGCATATATCACAGACGGATGCAAAGGTCAGTAATATGCTCCTTCCTTAGTCTCTCCTTTTTTTCTTTTTTTTCTTTTGTGTGTGTGTGCGCGCACACAAAGGTATCCTTTTGAGTTTTACAAATCATCTCGTGATTCAAAAATTTCATGATCTTTGATATACTGGTATATAGACATTGACGAATGCAAAAACACTCCCTCAACATGTGGAGAAGAAGAAGGATTCACTTGTGTGAATACTCAAGGAAGCCTCCGCTTTGTGGCAGATAAGAAAAAAGCAATACTCATAGGTAAAATCACAGCGTTTCTTCTTCAGTTGCAAATTTAAAGCCTTGATAAGCAAGTTTGATCAATCTGTATCATATTGTTGTGCGGTTTCAGGTTTGGGTGCAGGTTGTGGTGTCTTAGTCCTAATCGGTGGAGTTTTGTGTCTGAGAAAGTTTCTCATAAAGAGAAAAATTACAAAGAGAAAGGAAAAGTTCTTTCAACGCAACGGGGCCTACTGTTGCAACAAGAACTAAACATACGCGAAGATAGTTTCGAAAATATGAGAATCTTCAGCTCCAGGGAGTTGGAGAAAGCCACGGACAACTTCAGCGAAAACAGAGTTCTTGGACAGGGAGGTCAAGGAACTGTGTACAAAGGTATGCTCATAGATGGTAAAACAGTTGCAGTCAAGAAATCCAAAGTTATTGATGAAGACAAACTACAAGAGTTCATCAACGAGGTGTTGATTCTCTCCCAGATCAACCATAGACACATAGTCAAAGCTTTGGGATGTTGTCTCGAGACAGAAGTTCCTACCTTGGTTTATGAGTTTATCCTCAACGGAAATCTTTTCAGCATATCCATGAAGACTCTGATGATTACATTATGAAATGGGGAATGCGTCTACGCATTTCTGTGGACGTCGCAGGAGCTCTCTCTTATCTTCATTCTTCTGCAAGTTCTCCGATTTATCACAGAGATATCAAGTCAACAAACATATTACTAGACGAGAAGCACGAGCCAAGGTGGCAGATTTCGGAACATCAAGGTCAATAACAATAGACCAAACTCATTGGACAACGGTTGTTCAGGTACGGTTGGGTATGTGGATCCAGAGTATTACCAGTCCAGCCAATATACAGACAAGAGTGATGTTTATAGCTTTGGAGTTGTCCTAGCGGAACTTATTACTGGAGATAAGCCTGTCGTAATGGTACCAAACACACAAAAATAATAAGCTTGGTAGAGCATTTCAGGTTGCAATGAAAGAGAGGAGACTTTCTGATATTATGGATGGCTCGGATAAAAGATGATTGGTAAACAAGGAACAAGTAACTGCAGTGGCAAATCTGGCGTTGAAGTGCTTGAGCTCGGGAAAGGAAACAAACGTCCAAATATGAGAGAAGTTGTTATGGAGTTGGAGAGGATAAGGTACTTCTGTCCGAGGATTCCCACGTGCAGATTCACAATGATGCAGAAAATGAAGAGGACGAAGATGAAGAGAAGTTAGAAATATGATAAACACGGGAGATTCTTGGAGCGTTGGTATTACTCCTCCAGCCTTTAATATT